>JANQDE010000005.1:2462468-2490561 GCA_037157785.1 Cephalotes varians | reverse complement strand
CACAGCAGGTTTGCAGATGTATATATAAATAACTATTACATATTCATGAGTGATACAAATCGGATTGGTCATTAGATCCTAATCGTGGCTTATACGTGGCTTATATTTTTGAAAGATGAATTGCGACTAAAGAAGACCGAGTAAGGTTGAATCTTGTTATGTTAATGTGAAATTATTAAATTAAACAATATAATATATTAATAAATAGAAAGGTCTTAGACGAGCAAAAAAATTTTTGGACGTTAATTTAGTGAACATATAAATTTAACGTCAATTGGCAATAATAGCGAAACAAGTTTCGACTTTATTTAGTCTTCTTTCAATTACATAATCTATATTCTACGCTAAATAAACGCGAAACTATAATATAATTAAAAAACTTTAACTGAAACGGAATCATGGTGGCGATGTCAAAGCATAAAAAGAAACACAGTGAATTATAATTGATATAAGTTCGTCAAAGCTACTTAAAGGTGATATGTACCAAAAAAATTTTATATTCTTCATGGTTAGCATTAGCCAATGTAATGCCTCAAGAAATGTATTAAAAATAGGCACCAAATAAAAATGCCTGAGGATACAATTATAAACAATAATGAGACAGTTTTGTCTTAGTTAGAAACAAATTGAGCACATTATTAAATTATAAATTTTTGAATATTATCCTGTTATTCGTTTTTGACCTTTTATGTTAATACATTAATTTATTTTTGAAATATTCAAGACGGTGTTCCCGGGTTATATTTTTAATATTTTTAAAAGCTATTCGAGCACTCTAAGTATTAATCTAAATCTTCTTGAAAAATGTAATTCAAAACATAGAGTTGTAAATAAGGAAATATATAAGAAAATAAATCATAAACCTTTTTTTCAAATAAACGTTGCATTCTTATAAATTGGATGATTTCTTAAAATAAATACGCTTTTTAATTTTTTCCAAACAAATTTATCTCAATCACGTATCTCTACGTGTATTATTTTCGACGTACATATGTCGAAAATTCAATTTATCTTACGGTTGCCACCTTCGGACTAGTGTTCCACCGGAGATCGATTACCACTGTCAAAATTGTTATTTTCTTGTAGTGCTTTCTCTAAAAAAAGATCATGCCCTTCTGTCGGAGATTTCTTTTCGAAACCGGAGAAAAATCGATATGCGCGCGCGCGCACGTCACATAAGCTTTTCAATTTTACGAAAAATGATAAGTTGATTTGACTCTCATGTCGCTCGGTTCTGCGCATCACCAACAAGATTCATTGATGTGCCGCCAGGTATATACTTTCTTTTAAAAAAGTCATCAAAATTCAGAGCGGTTTTTTCCATCTGCTAGAGGGTCGGAGATACATTCAAAAAGTCTTCGATTGAAAACTCGAGAAATAGCAACCGCGCTTACAATATTTACATATACAGGACGATTTCTAAGTTGGTACAAAAAATTGAAGAGAATATTCCTTGACTTTTAGAGAAAAAGGTTCTACGAAACGAACGTATATCCTAAACCGTTTTTCAAAATACAGGTCAGAGAAAAAAATTAATGAAAATTTCGAAAATCTGGAAAACGCTTAAAAATATTTTACTCAAATTTCATGTGCGTACACGCGGTATTAAGAATCATTTTTCGGTACTGAAAAACATCCATCGGGATGTCGCTTACGAATAATCATATCAAGTTTTTTTCAAGGGTTTACAATATATGTTTATAGAATCTTTTCTCTCTAAAAGAAACCGAGGAATATCTTCTTCAATTCTTTGTATTTAGAAATCACCTTTTATATTATATACTTTAAACAGTTCCAAGATTTATTCGTAAAATGCTCATAATTCGACAATAAAAACGTTATTCTCTAATAAAAAATTTCACTGATTTCAGTGCTATGCTTGTAACTATATCAGTGATATATGCACTGTCTTTCAATAATAATACACTGATTCTGCTTAGTGAAAGTACTCCCCTCTTAATCAAAATCGTTGAGAAACAGTGAATACTCACTAATAATCACAGTTATAAGTATAGCACTGCAAATCAGTGAATAATACAATGATTCCTATTTAGAAATTACCGTTATACCGAACCTGGACAGTCAAGTTTTTGCGGAAGAAACTTTTAGCCGGCAGTTCGTCCGATGAGAAATTCATTTCCGCGACGCGGAACACCGTCTTCGTATCGGTAACGCTGGCACTCACCTATCTCGCTGATGGCCCATCGCCACGACGACCTCCCGAAGGGCCACATCGTCGGTCCGGAAGAAGCCGCGTCGAGCAAACGGATCTCTTCCCTCGGCTTCTCTCTCTCTCTCTCCGTGCGCGCGAATACCACCACCAACTTGACGCGAAAGAGCTACAGGTACAGGCCGCCGCCGAGTCCGCGAGTGATCCGCACGCGCGATCTCACGCACACCATTGTGCCATGTACGTTCGATATCGCGCGCGCACACGCGTCGGTAAGGACGAGACGGAGGGGTAGGGAGAGCGAGGTGAAGTTAGCAAGAAGCGAGTAGCTCGAACTCAGAATCGCGCCGTTCACACCGTCATCGCGGACTTTTCCTTCCTCTCGTCGAACAGGAGCGAGGTTGCGTCACTGCTTCTACGAAGTCGCCGAACGGTGAATCGTCCTGTATATATAAGCCGCACACGCTCCCGGCCGAGTTCCCTCTTCCTTAGCCTGTTCAAGGGCAGACGCGTCGCGTAGTAAAAAAAAGGACATTCCCCTACGTAGCCCGCGTGCGTTTCGGTCAGTGTTTTTCAACCAGCGGAGCGCGGCGAGCCGTTTTTTTTTTTTTTCGTGAAATTATTCTACTTTCGTCGCTTCGACGTTCGATGATGAATTTTATGATTTCAATCTACAAATTGGAGAATCTCACTACCAATTAGCGAAAGAAATATTTATCACGCGTTCATTTTTATTTACAGATGCGCGATATATCGAGGATTTACTCGTTCCCAACATAAATATTCTTCCGAGCTCTTTCTTGATAAAAAAGGAAGCAGTTCTTGTTTTAAAAATAAAAGAAGACTCGAGAGAGAATTAAGTTTATCGGACTTCGATTCCGAAAAAGAATTGGAAAAACCCCGGTTTCGTCTGCAATTTCCGAACGAAGTTTGGCGAGAAGTTAGCAGCCGAAGATCGAGTTCCCGCGAAATTTCGTAATCGAGCGAGTCTGACGCGAATTTCAGGCGGTCAGCTCGGCCGATTGATTCCCCGCGGTATTCACCGGCGCGAATCGAAAGTTTGCGATTAGAAATCGACTTGCGCGCGAATGTGAATCTGACCGAGCCGACAATCCGCGAATCAATCTCCTCGCGAGCTACTCTCGGAACAGATTGCGAAATCCTTATGCGCGCGTGACATATTCCGTGACGCGTATCCGATAAACTTTGAAAAAAAAAAATGCCGAGTTTATTTCCGATACGAACTCTCGAGACACGTTTACAATTCGCGTGATATCGATCGATCATCGTCGAAAATGAAAGGTGAGACAAGTGAGATTGAAAAGATAGATAACGTGTTCTCGAGACTCCGAAGATTCCGTCGGCAGTCGAGTGAACTTTACGGAGAATCGGCCGCGTCGAACTTCAAAATGGAGAATCCGCACAAAGGCAATTTCTCGTTTCGACTTAAGGTCGCGCAGCCGCGAGATAGACACTCGGACGGCGCGTCACCACAAAATAAACTCCAAGCGGAACGTAGAAAGAATAATGTCGTACGCCACAAAAAATGCAAACGTAACGTAAACACGTACACACAGCACGTACCCGACGATGATCCCGGAGAGGTTAAAATCGCCGCCGTCACGGCGAATCCCCGACGCGTCTCGTCGCCGCGTAACGTTAATCCCCGAACTGACGGGCGAGCAAAGATCAGTTTCGTGTGAAACACGTGAGACTCCGGCGACCAGATCTCGCGGGAACGTCGACTCGCTCGTGCAACGCGAAGTCACCTCGGCGGCGTCTCGCGCGCAACTGCGAGCGCCGCTCGTGGGATCGGGACTCCCTCGATCGGCGGCTTCGCCGAACTCTCTCGGCTCGTCTTCTTACTCCCGATTTTCTCGGAAACGCACGCGGCCTCGGCTCGATAAAGCGAGATCGGCGATTTCGCACCTGACCCGTTCCCCTTTCCGCGACGATTCCGACGACGACGCGAGATCGGTGAGGAGAACGAGGATAGTGAAAGCGCGCACGGTTCGCTCCGACGAGGTCTCACGCTCGACTGTGCGACTCACCGCGCGCCTGCCGTTCTTCACCCTCGGACTCGCGTCACGGTCGGCCGACGAGCCTACGCGTCCCTACGAGGCCTAACGCGCCACCGCCGCGAGGGCTCCCGCGTAAGGGCTGCCAGTGTTGCCACGAGGAAGGAACGTGATAGCTTAGGGCGGCGGGACACGAGCGTCGGTCGGACCAGTGTTTCTCAAAGCCTTGGGAAACTTCGAGAATGCGACACTGTTTTCTACGCACTTTGTTACGAAATGGATGCTTGTTACGCGATGATATGTCGCCGGGTCATCTCACAGATATAACGAATATTTATTCTTTTCGTGAGACTCGAATGATTCTAAATAACAGAATGTTGATTGTTTCGGAAATTTGTTTGGAGTATTTAGAGAAAATAAATTATTTATTAGTGGTTTGTTTCCTGTGTAATTAGTTATTAACCGATAATTTTGAATAACCACGATACCATTGAATAAATCTAAATAACAAATAAATATTAATTGTTTCTGAGAGATTTATTGGAAGTGTTTAGAAAAAAATAAATTATTTATTACAGAATCTCGTCTCCATTGTGGCGAATGATTATTAATTGATAATTTGGTTAATTCTTTTCACGATACTCAGAAATGATTCTAAATAACAAAGGAATATATATTAGTCGTTTCTGAGATTTATTTAGTGTTTAGAAAAAATAAATTATTACGGAATCTTGACAATGACGAATGATTCGTTTCCTGGGTGATTATTTAACCAATAATTTTGTTAATTTGCAAAAGTTAATTCTTTCGAATCACGTTTGGAACTAATTTTCCTTTAGGATTGTTTCAGTATTTTATTATGTATTCTTGTATATAGTCTGGTTCGGACGGGCGACTAAATCCCTGGATTTAATCCCAACATAATGGAAATCGCAAAGAAACGTTTCTAAATTCGTGCCCGTCCGATACACAAGTCGCATTTTTCTACGCATATCGAATGAGATATGTTTACGAACGGATTTTGCGAACGCAATACAAGGCCGTTGTTGCCGCGCTGCTGACAGCCAACAACGATTCTGCAATAAATGAAATTCGAAGCGGAAGTGTTCATAAAACCGAGGGGGGGATTTATAACAATTTTTTTGTTTATTTTGTTCTCGAGAAATAGGGATGTGATATTCATAGGGTTTTCCCGTAAACATACATCAGCAGCGATAAAGATAAATTTGAATCGGGGTATCTTCAGCGTAAATAATGCTGAAAAGAATCGGAGTTCTGCGTTCGTAATATATTTTGTAACTGTTACCGTCCTGAAGATTGACAGAAATTAAAACTGAGAGAGGAAAAACGTTAAACGTAAACGTTAAAACGTCTAACAAATTTAAGCGATTTCCAAGAGAATTTTTATGACTCGCGCTTTATTTCGTTTCTCAGCCGCTACTATGAAAACCGTCAAATTATTGTATAATTAATGACAGAGCGTGAATCATTTACACGACGATAATATCTGTCATACGATTTAATGTAGTAATTAATTTCGGAAATGCTTCCATAAATCTTCTACGAAATTCATAACGGATAATAATACGCTTATACATCACCTAAGAGTATGACAATTTATCTAAATCTATTTAAAGGGATCTACAATATATATCTTGCTCTTGATTTGCCGTATTAATTAAAATCCAGATGCCGGGACTCGCGTTTCTGACAAGCCAATTGAAATTTCGTGGCGGTAGCCGCGGTAGCGGGAAAATTTTAATTTTCCACAAAACTTTTCGGATGTATGCAAAGTGGTGCGAGATGTAAGTTCAGCAAGTTTTCATTTTATCCGTGAAAATGGATTTCAAAGATGGCATCGCCCCACGAATGTAGATTCGTACTCGCTTTCGTGCCCGCAAATTGAAAGTTAGCTTATAAAAAAAGGAAAAAAAGAGAGATGCTTGAAGCAAATATGTAGATCTGGGATAAATTATCCGTTTGTTTTGCC
The DNA here is from genome assembly GCA_037157785.1 of Cephalotes varians. Lineage (NCBI taxonomy): Eukaryota > Metazoa > Arthropoda > Insecta > Hymenoptera > Formicidae > Cephalotes > Cephalotes varians. The sequence continues at coordinate 2,484,383 of JANQDE010000005.1, read as the reverse complement.
TCGTTACGCAAAAATTGTTACTTATTTTAAGAGTAATCATTCCGTCGTTAACCTCGATTGTTTTCCTATCCGGTTTCAACAACGAAATGTTAGGTGCGGAGGTCCATTCGCTTCTTGCAGCCTGCGAGTATCTCTCCACCGTCTATAAATTCGCAAGAAAATATTTCGCAGCGATTTTTGAAACGTTTCCATGTGAATCTAAAATTGAGGAGAACGTGCGGAAAAACGAACAAACTGATTTCCGCACGATCGAAAAATGTTCCGCGTAAAATTTAATAATAAATTTGACTCAGACTTTATTATATGAATATAAATTATATTTACATGCGTATATAATAGAAAGAGAGAATAAATACGAGAATAAATACGAGAATAAAAGAATATATAGAAATAATAAAACGTAATTTGTTTTTTTTATAATTATTATTTTGTCGAAAAAAATAAATATATTTATAAATTATAATTGAATAACAGTACTGAATAGTAATAACAATATTAACGGTATTATTTAACAGTAGTATAACGTATATATGTTTTACGTTGCTTTTATAAGCTATAACAAACTCTTTCATCCTTCCGTTGTTCTCTTCACTACTCACTCTGTTACAATCCAGACATTATTGCATTTCCAACAGAGCTCAGAATGCAAGAGACGGCTTTTTATTTAACGTTTCACATTGCGCGGTGATTTGTGACCCTGCTAGAAACAAAAAGCGATCACCTGCGGATAAAAAAAAAAAGCAGTTAAAATGAATTACCTTTTGGATAAACTTCAAACAAACTATTCCGCATGGCATGCGACGACGGCCTTTCGCGAGTGTGTCACGCAGTCGGACAATGTATAATATCAAATTAATTTTTTCGCTGCCGTTTCATTTAATTTCGTCGTTCATACGAATTACATCGTCGCCGCTAAAAGGAAGGGAAGAGGAGGCGTTCGTTTGCGTTGGAAAGTAACGACGGGCGCAAAGGACCGGCGTGGTAAGTTCGAGAAAGCGGGTCGGGAGCAACTTTGTAACCGTGGCCATACTGGACTTTCCACGATTTTCTCGAATTGGAATTGGCAATGAAGCCACCCCGGCACCACCGGGGATAAAGCGACATGTAATTAATTCTCTAAACGAGCGGTAGAGTAACCGTCTCAAAAGAGCCTGGATGTGGACGGTCGTTGATGAGGGACGCTAATAATATTGCAGTATCGGAGGATTTTTTACTTCGGCGCGATGCTTTGAAAATGGCGGTAATCGCGAAAGGTCGGATTTAAAGAATTTAAAGAGTCGGAATAATGGAGGCCCACTCGGGGCAGTTCCCGATTGATAATGAAAAATTGACGCTTATAGATTTTTCAAGAGATACGCGATTAGAGAGATGTCGATGTTGCCCGTTGATCCGGATAGGCGGATGAACGCGCGCGAATCGATAAGTTCCATTTCTCGAGGTAAACGTTCGCAACGACGATCGAGACGCGATTCCCCCGAAATTCGAAGAAATCCTGATTTTCATGGAAAAAATAAAATAAAATCGGCGCCGGAAAGTGCGACGTCGTGCCTTAAGCCGCGAGGTGACGTCGCTTATCGCGATTCAAGATTAATGTCGCGACCGCTCTACCGATTTTATTCGGGTACGATACGCCCTTCCATGATTTATAAAGTACAGATGGAAACAGGATTTACAGCTTTCCCTACGAACCGTAGCGTGTTGTTGTCGAAAGTCATAGTGTTACCGTAAGTTATATTTTATTATGTCGTTAATAATAATTGTGGAAAAAATGCATGTAGATACAGATGTATTTCAACATATAAGTAATGAAAAACAGATATATATATAGAGGGAGTAGTAATTAATAGATAGTGATTAAAAAAGTAATTTTAGTAGGTAGTAAGTAAAATTTTAATAATTAAATTACATTGTCACTTTTATAGAATTAACGAAATTAATTTCTCTTTTATGCAAATTTAAATCGAAATTTACATCGGAGATATTTTTTTTAATGTTAAATATCGTCATCTTGATTTTTCCAAGGTGCGAACTTTTATTGAATAATCGAATAATAATTAATATTGTAATAATATTGTCATTATTATCTAATAATAATGAAATTATTATTATATAATAAGTTAAACTAGACCATATAAATAAATTAAATTAGTAAAAAAACGCCAGATACGATCGAGGCTGAATCTTGATGCCTAATATTTTTATGTAAATTTAAATATATTTTTCAGTTTATAAACTGCATGCCGATTATTGTCGGATTTAAAACGCAATTCTGAATAGTTAGAATAATAATATCACAAATTAAAATGATCGTCAAATTTCAATAATATGATGCTAGCAAAACACTGTAAAGAATTTTATTGCAAAAAATATTATCTCAGTTAAGGTAATTCAGTTTAGAATTGCGTTTCATATCCGACAATAATCGGCGCACAGTTCGTGTGAACTGCATTTAAATTTAAAATGTATTTAAATTTATATAAAGATATTATTATGCAACTCCAGCCTCATATTTGGCGTTTCTTTACTAATTTGATTTAAATTATCATTAATAATATTATTACATTATTATATTAAGGACTTTATTTACGTCCTTTTAAAATATACGTTAGCGCAAATACTTAAATTGTTTACACGAAATTCACTTTACGCATCGTAACACTTGACAATAATTCAAGTAGTAATCAGTTAATGTAATTAGCTAGCTAATAGCAATGCTCGGTTACGCGGTTACGCTTTTACAGGTTTATTAGCGGAAACGCATCGATTGTTTACGAATTGGTTACATCTATCAAAGTACTTGACATTAATACATGAGCGTAACTTTCTGCTAAAGACAATCGATCATGGGTGATATTCGATCATCGTGACGATACTTTGCCGGTTCTTTTTTTTTCCGTACTTGTTCAGAGATCATATATTCTTGAGTGTATGACGAGCCGAAATAGGGACGCTTCTACGGGGACTTTCCTTAGAGGGCCTTGCATGAATAATACATCCTTTTGGGAGGATACGTTGGCTTTACTACTCGTTCCCTGCTGACTTTAATGTTTTTCGGGAAGTTCCTTTTACGAGCCAATAACGAAGAGTTCGAGGAAAGGTTCGATACGAGGACGCTACGCCCCTTGCGTAATTGCGAAGTGTAATTTATTTACGATATAATCGTTATGCACCTTCCTCGAGTTCGCGTCGTGTATTACATATGTGTCTCCGGCATACATGCATGTGTTTAATATCAATCTCGCTACTTGATTAATTAAATACCTCGTCGACTGTGATGGCGCGAATATTGCCCGCGGCGTTGCTCGCGCCAGATGGAAAAAACATCGCGTAGCTTTTTTTCGAGTAGGTTTCATCTCGCGTTAATAAACTGTAGATTGCAAATTTGCATAATCGTCGATCGATTCTCGATTCGGTCTAAATATCGTCTATAATTCTCACGTTGCTAAGAGGCTGGAAATGAAAAGCTGCATACTGGAAATTACGCGGAAATGCAGAAACGCAGAATTAAAGGGAAACAGATATCGTGATTACGTGTTTTCTTAATTTCAATATCGCGTACAGCAGGAGAATAAATTTTGCTGCAAAAAGAGATCCAAGTGTTATTATCGATCCCATAAACACAAGAATTAAAACTACATGAGGTAGAAAATTCTATCTTTCTACTCCCTTTCATTATCTTTCGACTTCCGTTCCTAATCTAAGAAGTTATCCATGAAAATTGCCACCGATAGCCTCCGTTATTATCACTGTTCGTTATCAATGTTTATTCATTTAGCGATCATATATATTTTCTGGAACGAACCGAAGAAAAGAGGGAAAAACAAGGAGGCGTCGTCATCGTTACGCACATCTGGAACTTTTTTCCCTGCGTGCCGCATAAATTTCAGGGAGTGCCTTTGCCCAGAGTATCGAACACGGGGTAAAACGGATAGCAAAACGCGCTTTACGCGGCGAGGCGAGAAGGAGGAGATGGGGGAGAAAAGGAAATAAGAATTCCCTGTCGGCACCGGAAAGCTGCCCTCCCTCCGGATATTTCTTTCTCTGGCAGTCTGACAAGCGGAGAATTTTCATTCCGCGTGTGCGCGCATATCTAAAGTAATATTCCTCGCGGCACCGGCTACTCTCGAGATATTAATTCTTAATCTGTCATCCCGCGGAGATCCCCGGTCGGTCGATCTCGCGCCAAGATTTTCTTCGCGCGCGGCGCGACGCGGTTTATTAAATTTCACCTCGCGACAATATCATGGTTAGTATGGTAAGTATCTTTGACGAATGTCTTCTGTGTATCTCGATCACCACTACGGAATCAGATTGGTAAATAATAATTGGATAAAATGTCTATACTATATCTATTTTTCACCGGTTTTTGCTCTTTCCTCCTTCTCTCTCTTCTCCCCTGTGGCGAATTAATTAGCAAAGATTTCCAGTAATAGAAATTTTACCAATCAATAATTTTTAATAAAAAACACGAAAATTTTAATTATATCAATATACACACAGTATCTACAGATTTCTGTCATGTTTTTGACGATACAACGGCGATGGTTTCAAGCATCGATCTCGATTTAATCTTTAGAAGATACTTTGAAGAAATTGATTATTAAAAAAAAGTATAGTAGAAATTGTAAGCAAAATTTATTTTATATATTATATATGCACTCTTAAAAATATGGATGTTTAATTGTTCGGTGTTAAACAATTCTCGCTATGTTAATGTTTATGTTTTTTCTTTCACGCGCTCGCTTGTTTTTCTCGCTCAAACGCACCATGTTGATGATTTAACATCAAAACTGGTAAAAATTATATAAACATTATATAAAATCGAACAGTGTTAAATCCATGAATCCTTGTCGTTGCACTGGAACAGCATTAGAGCTTTTTATCTCGCTTTCATCAAACTTCAAATACACATATCTATTTCATTTCAAATACAAGAAGTGTGTACACTAACAACCACAAAGAACAGATCATATATCATTTACACCGATATGTTTAAGAGGGGGAAAAAAACGTCAAGATAAGATGTTATTTGTATCGGCGCTGAAATGTATGAGAATTGTATGAGATCGAAGCTGTTGCTCTATTAACACTTACAATTTCTGTTCTTGATTATTCCCCATCCGTCCAGCAGTCCCAAGTGTCAAAGTTTATCGTACGAAGAGTAACGTACTTCCCTGAACCCTTGCCTCGGCACACTTGTTGCTCAAATAGCGAATACCGGGAGACGTATCGTCATCACCCACGTGATTTATCGTACAAAAATCCACGTTTAAGCTTATTGCCTCGCATACACACATGCACGCATATCGTTTTCATAATGCAAATGCTCTCGCGTACTCAAAGCAAAAAAAGAGATGCGCCTAGAACTTTTTCATGAGATTTTGAGTCAGAAAGTTTTTACTCGGCTTGCGCAATCAAGACGTGTCGCTTTGAAGTAAAATTTCTTAACGACACCTTTTAGAAACTACGGACCACAGAAATGGGATCCCGGAGGTAACTCTCGAGGGACTCACAACCTCCACGGTGAAACGGGAAGCGCATCGGATGCGCTCTCCTTTGACGAATCTGCGGTCGGCTTTTCGCAAAAATTTAATGAGAAGCTAACGTTCTAATTTTCTATGTTAAGTGCTTCTATAATTAAGCCAAGATATATATCGCTGTATATTTTTGTATATTTTCCCGAAGCTTTTTTCTTTTTTCTATTTTACGATTCAGAATCGTAAAAACTGTGCGATGGTCTATACGATGTATATCAAAATTTACAGAACAAGGCTGCATTCGATCTGGACACTCACGCATTGTAAGCTTCATCCTTATCGCTCATTACACGCGAAGGGAAGACAATGTTCACAGTGTCGTGAGCGTCTAAAATAAACGCACCTCAAATCTCTCGATAAAATCAAGAGCAAGTGGCATTGTTAATGTATAAATACGTATAATCACATTCAAACGATTGTATTCGTGACGTAATATGAATAAACCTTATCACGGTTGAGAATATGGTAAACGCGGTATGCAAATGTGAGTCAATATTAATTATACGTCAGCATCTCTCAAACATCTCGCTGAAACCCGTATAGTGTTTGATACAGAGTATACGTGTATCCTAAATATGGCGGGAGCGGCATGCCCCATTATTTATCTAAAGTTCAAACTGTATATATATGTGTGTGTGTGTATATATATATATATATATATACGTTAACTTAACAAAATAACTAGATACAAGTTACATTACCGTGAGTGCAGCTAATTATTGATTTTATAAAAATGTCACACTTAAGATTTCAGGGAACCGAAGTTTCTACTTGGTATTTACGCTCTTATCTTATCAATATTGTGCACATGTATGTGTATTCGTAGGTGTATTCGTGAACCGCTTAGCTAAGGAGCGCTCAAGACTCCAGGCTGAAGATAATGTTACCCCGCTGATTCTCCAGTTTCCCCCAGTTTCTCCAACCGCAAGACGTGCAACATAAGAGCAACTAATGCTACATCCTTTTACACAGAGTAATTTTCAATTCATTAATTTAGCGTCTTTGCCGCTGGAATTAATTATTACAACTCACATTAAATTATTCAAGCACAGATGACTGTCTAATGCTCTTGTTTGTCAGAATGAAATTTTATCCATGGATTATCTGAATTTAAGTTTTTCCATTGTCTTTTGACGCAAATTGAATTTACAAATAGAAATTTAATATAAATTCATAGATATTGAATTTAAGCTACTTCACATGTAAATAAAAAAGCAACATTAAGATTCTATACATTTCTATTTTATTTATTTTTTGCTAATAATAGTGAAGTATTCAATAAGCTTTCATAATCAGTTTCATCTTGCATTTAGGAGGCCAGAAATAATAAGTAAGATACATTTAATGTATAATATATTTATATGTCATATATACATTTTATTATATTGTATGTATTGAAGTTATAATTAAATGATAACTTATTTTTTTTCATCTCATATATCATATTACTACAATTATATCGATTTACTTGTACTCTTAATCATCAGGAATATTCTCTAGTCCCTATAAAAAATAGCGATTAAACATCAACAAATAAAGCATTACATTTTAATTTATATAAAACATATCGTATTACATTAAAAAACATATTGTATTATACAAATATTGTATTATTTAATCACCTTATGTCTCCATGGAGCTCCATCTATACGACTGTCTCTTGTAAACATATGGCGATCCCATAAGTCTCTCATATCTCTACGCATTGGCTGGAAAAAAGAAGTTAAAGAAATAATATCTCAATTCCAACGCAAATCAATTTGTATCGCATATTCTTTTTCAAAGCCGTTTCTCACAAATTTAACTTATCTAAATATTATCAGACTAAAATACAGCAAAAACTATTCTCATGAAGTAAATGCAACAATTATAAAACATGAATTATCTGAATTCCACAATTCTACAATTGATTCCAAGTCAAAGTACATAATAATTCAATATTCTTGTAGCTGACATTGAGATCTTTTCAAAAAACTACAAATCTTTTTTTCCTTGAGTATTTTTCCAGATGTGGATTGATAAAGTTCAGATATCGCCGGTCTTAGCATTATCTAAAGTTGACCTTGGGAGGTCTTTCTGCGCTCAAGGTTAAATGCACATATTATCGTTTAATACATTTGATAAAATTCTACAACTTTTGTACGAAACATTTTTTCTCAAATCTTTTCTTGTTTTCAAGATATTTAGCCGATACTTTTATCCTATATGTACAATTTCGGATACAATAATCATATGTTCATTCATTACAGAGCCCCGTTTAATAATTTTTAATTTTATAAACTAAGCGTTATTATTAATTAAATACATCTTATGATTATAAATTCTTTATTTTGGTTTATCGAAAAGTAAGGTAATTTTAATCCCCTCAGCTCCAATATTGATGAAATTATGCTCATTTGCTGCGTTTTAATACGAAACGAAAGAATCTGAAAAAAAAAGCATTGCTCTGCCCACAAGGTGAGATATTGGATGCTTTCCATTTGATGACACAAATCGACACAAGTATCGTTCTGTCTTTGTTATTTATTGAACGCTAAGAAAGATAGAACGATGTTTGTCATTGCGTGGAAAGCATCTACGAACACATTTTTCGCCGGTCACGCAAAAGTACGTCCCGTAGATGGCAGATGCGACAAAATGTGTTAATCGTTGACTGTGAGATTAGAAAATCTGTCGTACCGATGAAATGCAGCCACATGTGTGGGCGAAAGGTTCCGCCTCCCCTACGCGAGAGGGAGTTTCCCTCTGAGAAAAACGTGAATTTTCTCTATGCATATGGTTATGTAGCTAGGCAAGTTCGTCCGGATAAGCCCGAAGAAATGTCTTTAGCTCGGAAGTTATTAACATATTTACAGCTAGATTTCAGATTTCAAAGTTTCGGATCTTATTTTGGATCTTATTTTTATTGATTTTTCTTGTAAAATTATACACACCTCCAAGATTGTTTCAATTTTTTTTATGAAAAAGGAGTTTTTAGAAATAAACAATCTGTTGAGAAGAGGGGGAGCCTAATTTGTTAAGTTGTTAGAGGGGGCTAATTTGTTTGTTAAGTTATTAACACGTCCGCAATTGTTGCAGGTTTGTAATTAGGGGGTTATGTCACATGAAATTCACTTACATTTCCCAGGAAGAACTGATGTATATAATAAGTTCCCAATGGAGGCAATACTGGTATCAAGCCTATTATCAGCATCGACGGAATTATTTCGTACCACATGACTGCCGAATTTTCAGAATAGTCGCAGAAAACTTTTCTGTCAGTCAGATGCAACGCATCTGTAACTTAACCTATACTGACGCATGCGCGCGACCGATTGCAGAGATCGCTGAACTTCATTTACCATTTTTCCCTCTTTTTTTTTTAGGTCTAATCATGTACTCATTTTGTTTTAAATACAATGAGTGCAGCAGAATGCACAGCTATAAAAAAAACACGGAACAAAAAAAATTAAAAATCCGAGTTTTTTTATTTTTTACTACACTTAAATGTATATAATTAATAATTGCTTTGTTACATTGTTAATCACTCGATATACACAACTGTTAAAAAATGAGTTATGCAATCACAGTCGGTCATGAAGCAATAAGCGCAGTAAGAGAACCAATTAGTGGGAAAGATAATAAACTTTGATTTAATGAAGAAGCAAGGAATAATTCATGAAATATTAACACATTTACAAATAAATTTTATAAGCTCTTCAGGTATTATTTATATGTGATTTCATCATATTTTATGATATTATTTATATGGTTTTTCTTGCAATAGAGAATTTGTAATAAAAAATAGAGTGGTAGAAAGAGCATAGTTGAATGATACTTCAATTCCAACATCGACTGAAACGCGAGATCACATCGAGCGTCGTGCGGCTTGTAAATGTTACATCAGAGGGCTGCACTTACAAGAGACTGTAAATTTGTTATTGCACTTGATAAACATTGAAACAAATTGAATGAAACTCTCTAGTGTATGAAAACTTTTTTAGAATTCTTCATATAATTTTTTTATATAAATTTCTGTATTTCTATCTAAATTTCTATATCAGAATTTCTTTATAATTTTATAACTTTTTAGAAAATCTGAAAATTATATAACTTTTAGAAAATCTCGGATTTTTTACACGAATTAAAGTACTTTTCAGGAGTTTCAATTCGTGCTGAGAAAATTTACATCTTTTCTAGAATTCTTTATACAAGTATATTCTGAAATATCCAAAGATTTCTCTTTCTATAATTTCCGAAGAAAACTAATAAAATCTGAAGAAGTTTAAGATTTTCAGAAATGTTAATAAATTTAAAAACATGCGTGTGTGAATAATATTGAACATATTTTATTCGGCGATGCTCCTCATTTTTATATCTTTTTTTTATGAAGAAAAATCGCACGATCCGGAGATCGGATGTCGGCGCAAAGCCGCGATGATAATTATAGGACAATTAGACACGTTTTGCCAAAGCTTCCTCAGAGGGCCGTAGCAACCGGGCGAAGAGTTCGAAAGACGTTAGACCTGATTAGATATGGTGGACATGAGATCTAGGCTGGTATTCATACTTGATTCTTATTTCAAGAACATCTTAAGTAATGTCTTCCCAGCAAACACAATGTTACATGTAACGTATATGTTAGTTGTAACTTCCTACTCAACAGTGTAAAGGTTACTTAACGCAGGTGTTACGTAACAGTTATATTGTCGAGGAAATTACAACTAACATATACGTTACATGTAACATTGTGTTTGCTGGGTTACGGTGCTACGGTTCTGTGATTGGCTTGACATTTTAAGACTGTACTTAAGACGGTCTTAAATATAAGAACCGACTATGAACACCGGCCCTAATCAGACTGTATCGGACTATCGGACCCGATCAATTGATTCTAGTCATTCTAATCGAGTGACGCGTTTCGCACTCGACATCTCGTCGACTTCATTAGGATTTCAGATAACGCCGATGCGAGGGGATCGCGTTCTGGCCGGCCGGTGGCGTGACACGTGTTATCGAAAAGTTCACGAATTTTATCGCTCGATATAAAGCACAGATTCACGTCGTCGCGGGTTCTTTTAGCCCGTTCAAATTCACATCAGTTTCTAGTGGTAAATAATCCCGAAAGGGCTGAGACTTGACCCAAGTGCGCTAAGTGTCATTCTATCCTTGTTTTACGTCTAACAACAAAGATAGAATGATACCTGGTGCACTCGGGTGAAGTTCCTGAACGCAGCCAAGGATGGTAATGGTACATACGACAACGATCTGTCGGCATGAAATTACATGAATTGTCGCGAGATCTATCGTCAAGTAATCGTGTGTGACGAGACGTTCCATGTGTTATGTAATCTCTGTTGTAGGACAAGCCAGGATATATTCGCCCGCCAGAGATGCTGCTGCGAATATACTCGTTGTGCATCTTGGCACTGGATCTCATGACACTCCTCACTGGAGTATGCTGCACGATCCTGATCGCTGTCTACAGAATGTTTAGACCGCCACCATTAAAAAATCTCAATTATGAAGTGGCCTTGGTAACGTTGTTTCCTATTTCTTGCTAGTGCAAACTTTTTCATTACAAAGGAACGTTATAATTTAGGTTGTAGGTGCAGGACGCGGGATAGGTAAGGAACTTGCTCTACAACTGTGTCAATTGGGTGTCGTGGTCGCTTGTATAGATATTAATGCAGAAACCTGCACTGCCACTGTGCAACGTGCCCAACAGTTACATGGAGTATGTAAGAGCTACCAGTGCGACGTGAGAAATAAAGATGCGGTACGTGCAAGCACCTGCATTTATATCCTTAAGCCATAATCATAAATTGTTTTAGTCTCTTAAGTCACTTAATCATAAATTTATATATGTGTTATTGATATGTCGATAGGTTGCTCAAATTGTGAATCTTATTAAAAATGAGTTAGGAGACATTACGATGCTTTTCCATTGTTGTGGTTTGCCTAGTCCACGTGCGTTAGTACAAGAATCATCAGAAGTAAGAGATATCATGGACGTATCGGTCATCAGCCATTTTTGGGTGAGCATGTTTCTAATATGTCTTGATATAAAAATTTCTAATAATAATCAGATATAATAATCAATGTTCTTTTTTTCATAGTTGTTGGATTCAGTTTTACCATGTATGCGACAAGCTGGTAAAGGCCATATCACGATCTTGTCCTCTGTCGCTGGTCTCTCCAATGGGTCGAGTGGTCGAGGAACACGGGTTCCCTTATCCACTGCGCAATTTGCGGTTCAGGGATTGGCAGAATCCTTGCATATGGAATTAAGACATTCAAATAGCAACATTGTCATTTCATTGGTTCATGTTTATCCATTTATTGTTGGGATGGAAGTTGCAAAAGATATACGTTTTAGGTGATTAGTTTTGTAAATTATACATTTAATTTTTTTTGTGTTTTTATTATCAATATGATGGTGATATTCTAATTAAAAAAAAAAAAAAATGCGTTTTACAGAATACCGAGTTACTTTGGTACCATACCTGCCGCAGAAGCCGCTAGACAAATTTTAGATGGCATTCGCCGAAACTATGCAGAATTCAGTGTACCGGGATATCTGTTTTATCTTGGGCATATACTTAGGTAGTTTTTCCATTTATATCTCTATCTGTACTTGAGATATAACAGAGTGATCTAATAAGTTTCTTCTATTTTTAGGATTCTTCCAAAAAAGGCGTCCTTTATGTTACGCGATTTATTAGATACTGGTGTTGACTTTGCATAATTACATATAAACATATATATATCTTACAATTATATGTATAGATATGTATATTTTATCATCTACTGTATGTTTAAATCAAGATTGCATTTAAATACTTTCAAAATATAATGATTTCACTTTTTAACAGATCAATTTAATAAATCAATAATAAAATTCTTGCTGTATAATTTCTCAGCAATATATATTTTCTACTAACATTTTTTATATTTATATGAAATTGTTTGCATAATGTATATTTTACTTCTTAAGAGAAAGAATGCAACAGATGTGATAATTTAAATAAAAATGTTTTATTACTTTTTATACACATGCACTTGCAAATTATGTACGTTCATCGTGAAAAAAATGTTACTTTCATATGATAGTATGATATTAAATGTGCACTCGATTCTATTTTTTACATACATACATTTATACTTTTTAAGCATAATTATTTTAACTTTTAACATATATATGATATATACATATATGTGTAATATTGAGACTGATTTGTAATTTAATCTTTATGCATAATAAAATCAATTGTATTATAAAATAATGTATTATTCCTTTATTTCAAATGATTGACTTATATTGTATTTTTGTAATAACCACAAATAGTAATTTTCAAGCAAATACTCATGTATTATAAAACAAAGTTGTTTAATTTATAACACGTGAACGAGCAGGCAAAAATAAAATGCAAAATAATTATTTGCAAGCGCACTCTTTCATATATAAAATTTAAAAAACTTACAGATTAAATATAAAAAAAAATTTTTCTGTGCCAAGTCAAATAATTTATTGTAATTAATCTCGTTTTCTTTTTTTTTAATTTTATATACGTATTTTACACGAAACAAATATATTTTTTATTTGACAGATAAATTAAATTTTAGCTGTGATTTACACAATTAATACTCTGATTTCTTTATATATATATATATGTAAATAAAAATAGAATCTAATTGAAATTAAAAGTAATTCATAAAAAGTTTATTACTTTAAAAAAAATTGTTTCAAAATATTAAACTGTTGATTTGATTGTATTTTGATATTGTTACAAGATAATAAGTAAATATAAAAAACCAGATAATATCTATATATTTTGCCATATTAGGTACCGAAATAAATGTTCAGATTATATTGATGATCATAATCAAAATAAAAAATTGATTTATAAAACTAATGATAATTGATATCAAACTAATTATAGAAAATATATATCGAGAAATTATCCCAATTGCTGTTGTCTAAATTTCATTATTTTGAATTAAATCATCTGATTTTATTTGTTCGACTCATATATTTCGCGCTAAATATTAGCCAATTGAAATTCATATTTAACGTCAAAGATAGAGATATTAATATGGACTATTAGAAATATGTAAGTGTCGCCATAGCGATGCTAAAAAAGAATAATTTACTGTACATTTACAAAATCGATTTGTTAATATTAAAATATCCGGTAAACGGTGCTTCTAATCTTAACACTGGAATGACTTTATGCTAATCTAAACCGGGAGGGGCTGGTTCCGAAAGATCAATTTCCATTGTATCTGGTTTTTGATCATTCGAATAATCACCAGGTGGTGCCTGAAAGAAATTGATGGAAGAGATATTTTTTCGAGAAAATACCGCGTATTTATTTTAAAGAATTATATTATAAAGATAGGGCTCAAAAAATCGTTCCTTTATATACAGGCATCTTTACTCACAATATCAAACTCATCGTGCATGTCACAGGGCACTTTACCCTGTATGACATCCATTATTGATTGTGGAATGTGTGCTTTCTGGAAAAAAAAACAAACAAAAAAACATACAATATTAAATCTTGACAAAATATCTAAAAAATGTTTAATATATTTAGCATCATATTTTTAGTTTATAATTTTATTTTAACATTCACTTATCTAATAATGAAAACATTTAGTTTGTATTAATAATATAAAGAGAAGCTCCAGATATATTCGACACAAAATGTGTGGTAAAAATGCTTTAAAATATGCTACGAAATTACCTGATTCTCAGCAAAAGCTTCGACATGAGCCAACAAGGGAGCACGTAAATTGCTTGCCATTCGGAGTGCTTCTGCTAACTGTGCCGGTGGCAATTGCAAAATAACGGCGAAACTTTGTGGCTGTGTGCGTTCGCAACACTTGACGAAGCCTTCCCACACTTTCGGCTGCTTCCATACTTGCTTCAAAATCAAACGTTGCAGTATGTTCATGACAAATCCACTTAGCCTGGGATAAAGAGCCAGACTTTGTATGACTGTGCGCATTAATAATGTCGGTAAAGGTGTCATCTCCATAAGATGTTGCATTACAACGGCAACCGTTTCCTGCGTGTACGCTTGTTTTTCAGCAAAACAAAGAGACGTTGCTGCAAACGAAAGAAGAAATATTCGTAAAATTTGTTAGTAAGATTTTTCTCGAGTAGCACAAACGAGACACAGAATAGTCTACCTTTAATGACGGTTTTTAATTCAGCCTTGCTTGGATCTATATTATGTAGAGCAATCAATAATTCCGCAGGCGTAATAGGTGATGTATGGGGTACCCCACTATCGTTATTATGTGTTCCAAGTAACCTATTGAATACCTGAAAAGAATAAATTTTTTATATTTCAATCGTGCTTAAGGCAAATAAAGTAATATTTTTAATGCATTATTTACCTCTTTTACGACGATAGGATTTAATTTTATTAATTTTGGTAATGCAGCGATCACTTCTTTTTTTGTAAGTCCATTCAGAACAGGTATTAAAAATCTGACATCGGAAACTCTAGTCTGATATAACTCACGTACCCTTGCTACCAACTCTGCGCTTGGAGCAGCTGCACAAATATAAAATCATAATATAAAACAATAGAAAATAGAAAACAATAGGAAAATAGAAACAATAAAAAAAAAACAATAGAAAACAATAGGAAAAAAAATAGAATCGAAGAATACATATTTTAAAGTAATCATAACATACATTTCTCTGTAAGAATATGTATGATCCTTGTGACTAAAGTTTCAGACCCTTTTGGACAGTTTTCAACAAGAGCGAGCAATTGTGGACTACCCATACCTAAAGATCTCACTGGCCCTTCTACCAGTCTTAATACAATACGTTTCACATCTGCTCCCATTGATGTATATACTCTAGCTAATCTATTACGTATTAAATAGATAATTATAAAAATATACATAATAAAGGATTTATTAATATATCTTATATATATTTAATAATAAAAAAATTAGTTTTATCACTTACTCGTGAATGAGATCTTGATGTTCGCTGAGAAGAGCAAGATATAATCCTAGGCAGGCACGTGTAGTTGATTCGGTCCACTGACTCTCGATTTGCGGTCTGCCTCTATCTTGCCCGAAAACAATCTCTGGTGGGTTATGAAGGCGTAAAAAGCCTAAATATAGAACGGCGTATTCCTCGATCAGTTTACTTAATTCTGCCCGGCTGTATAACTGACAAACTAATTGTATTGCAGCTTCCCGTATCTATTTATTAAAATATATTATAAAATTTTACTTTATATAGTATCAATATATTTATTATATATATTTTAAAAGTATCGAACATCATAATTTTTAATCTTACTATATTGTTTTCATGTCCAGTGTGACATAATAAGACATTTAAAAATACCAGTTGTTTAGTTGGTCTACGCACTACCATTTCTTTTAGAAGCTGCAATGGTGCAAGACCTCTAACTTCGTCAGATGACACCATTTTTAAAGCCTCTACAGCATCTTCCGTTATTAATGGTGATTCCAAATAAAGCCTTTTATAAAAAAAAAATTTTGCAAAAAATCAGAGAATAACATAGATATTCATACTTTTAGATTTCATTCCATGTATACTTTTCTTTAAATTTAATATTACCTGTATAACAAAGTATCACGATCTTTACCCTGAATCAAATCAATAGCTGAAACTAAAGTGCACAATAAGAAATTATATGCTTGATGTGGAGCTTCTTGTGGTTTTGTACATAATGTAGTCCTCCTTTGAAATCCCTGTAACAATGCATATTCTTCATATAGCCAACCTAACGCTAAATCTAATCGATTTCGCATATCATCAGTAATATAACGCAGGACAGCTTCTTTAATGTAAGGATTGAAAGTAGCTGCTAACGTAGTCAGAATTTTAGATCTGTAATACAATGTAGAGATGAATTATTATTAAAAATAACTATATATTATGTATTAAGAATCTTTACGCGTATAATTTACGCTTCATTATACCTTACAGCAGCTACACCACCAAGAACTGCAGTCTTTTCTGAAAGTAATATCCTATTGACTGCCATCAGTAACATCCGTTCTTTAGTTTCCTTAGGAAGTGGTTTTGTCACTTCGACTAATTTTAACGCCTTTAAACGATTTCTGGCTTTTGCAATAGATTTCTCATGAGCCTCTAATGACGCTTTCGCTTCTTTCTCTTTCTCTCGATCTTTTTCACGTTTACGCTCCCGCTTCGCCTCGGCTACGCTAATGGTGGGATTTTTAATTAAGTCTTCCATTACGGCATCTTCTTCTTTGTCTTTTTTATTCTTTTTTACTTTAGTCTGCTTGATTTGTGCTGCTAGAAGTTTAGCAATTGTTTGACGTTGTATATTAATATCAGTAGTTGCCGTAGGTTGATATTCTCTTTGAAAAATTGTCGTCATAGTATCCGGAACCCATGCCTGTTAAATGTAATCGTTCAATAATGCATATTATATGATAATTTGAAGTTTACGATATAGATTAATATATAATTTGCACTCATACCATACTATCCATCACTAAATCCGTTGCAATTTCTACACTGAGTCTTTCGGCAATAAAACTTTCGGAAAGTTCAATCAAGTCTGGTAATTTAGGTGCGGGAACAGGGCTTGGTGTCGCTTCTGCTTCATCTGATATTAAAGCTACTTCAATTTTTACTCGTTTCGCAGCAGTAGCAGCCGCTATCTCCTTTGATCAACAAACAAATCTTTAAAAATAATACGCACAACACAAAAAATGTACTTACTTAGAAATTTATATATACCTGTTGACGCTTTTTTATGCGACGAACATCTTCTGGTTTTGGATAAGCTTTAATAATTTCCTGCTCCTTCGCTCCAAGCTGAGTCAACTGTTTAGCTATGGTTGAAGCATATTCTATACTAGCAGGATGTTTCATCAGTCCAAGAAGCGTTAGTTTTAGTTGCTTTTGTACACTGGTTACTTGAGAATCAGACAGTGTTGGTGGTAGATCATGTTGCAACCTTTGTAACGCTATGCATCACGATATACATTATTAAATCTTGTGCAGAATATTAAAAAATTATTATATAATATATATATATAAATAAATATATACCTTGAATTACATTTGGCATAAACTGTGGTCTCATTTTAGCAATTAGTGCCAAAGATCCCATACACGTCATTAAATTAACACTGCTGACGTGTGGAGATCCATGAAACTTAATCAGCAAATCCATAACGTGATTTGCTTCTTCCTCTAGTTTTCGTCTACGAGCTATTTTCAATGTGAGCGGAATATCTTCGAGAGAGAAATCATCGGGTTTCTTTGGACTATCAGGATCTGGATATGTCTGTATTAAAATCACGCCCTCAAGAAACTTTACAGCTTGTGTTCTTATTCTAAAAAATAGAATATTTTAAGCGTTAAATTCATGTTCGATAAAAAGATTACTTTCAATCATTCGACTCACCCATCATTATCACTGTCAATCATATTGATAATTTGAACTTTAAGAGCACTTAGCTGTGTCCATGCTAATTCCATATCTGTCGTAACAACAGTAGCACTAGCAATCCATTTGAGAGCAGCTCTGAGAATTCTGCCACTGGCTCTAAGTGCTCGTTTAGCTACAACCGATGCTTCATCGGACGCTAATCTAAGGAGTATTTGAACCGTACGAGGGATTATCTCTGGAAATTTTATTCTGAAAAATCAATTATAAAATCAAATATATATTTCCTCCATAAATAAGATTGCATAATAAAAAGAAATAGTTGTTGATAACAATAAAGTAATAACCCAGATTCTTCGATAAATCCTGTAACAGTTTTTCTGACTTCAGCACTTCTATCTATTGAGAATTGTAGAATGTCGTTTAAATAATGTTCTAACAAATGTGGCTCCTTATTCAACAAAAGTTCCTGTACTTTACATATGTTTGTGACCTTAACTTCCTCAGTTGGGCCTACGGAGGCCTCGTTCAACCACTCAACGATCTGCAAGAGAGAATAGAAAATATTAAGAAAAATAATATTGTTTCATGCGAATTTTTTTTCAATTACTGTGATACTATTCGAATATAACAATTTGTGTGTGGATTATTTTTGTAACCGAGTAAAACTTCCTAAAATTTATGAACAATATTTTTTGCTCATGATAGTCTTTTTTTGTATAATGACACTTCATGCTATTAAATCATCGAAAAAATTCCTTCTTGCGAAGCATTATATATTTATAATATTAGTAACAATTAGCTATTGTCATTCGCAGTGATGGAAAAGAAAATTTGTATGCAAATTGCAAACAAAACATGTTCTTTGATCAACAACGTTTGCCGTCGATGATGCGATATCTTCATCAAAAAAGTATGGATTATGCGAAAGCAATTCTTCGCGTTCTTTTCTCGACATGAAAGCATCCTCGAACAATACGGTAAAACCATTGTCCTGCCGCTAACGAGCACGTTAATGGCGCGCGTCATTGCCGACGAGAAAAGGGAATTTCGAGGTTAACGCCACTGACCAAATCGCCCGGCGTCTTTTCCGCCTCGGCTCTTCTATGCAAACGTGGATCCATCGTATTTGTATTAGGCTCAAAGCGACAATCGCGTACGACGATTCGCGCGCGTGCGAAATCTAACGCGGAATCAGACGCCCAGGCGCGAATTTGTCTCGAGCCACGTGTGTCGCATAGATTTCCCCTCCCTGGCCCTACGATGCGATATTAGCTACGATAATTAAGTCGATCCCCTCTTCGCTTGAGCGTATAATGTTCTCCGACAGTCCGTTACGAATATCGTGATTTGGAGGTATCAACAACAAGTGTTCTGCGACGCGCTAAGAGCTCGATCTCGTCGCCATTTTGACATTTTGACTGTCGTAACGGTAAACGATATATATGGTTCCTCTGCGATAGGCTCAAAAATTTAAACGTTGCTTTATTAATTTATATGTACAAGTATGTACACATATGCACAATGCCGTGTATGCGTACGAATCATTACGGGGATTTACGGGGCCATGATTATCTACTGCATGAAGTTGGCCGCACATTCGGAGCATGCTTCCCATCTACATATTCACGCGTCATGACCGTTGATTTATTTGAGAAGCAAGTTTTCTCATGTTTTCTTTCTCAAAGCACCTGAATATGATTTAGTTTGATCGATTTTTGATTGGTAGATAACGATAATAATAAAATGAAAATATATTATAATTAATAAAATAGCAATAATGATGCTTCACGAATAACTGACAGTCATGATGCGCGAATATTTAGAACGGGAAATATGTGCCTTGAATACGTCCCCGATATACATGCCGTTTCTGTCTTTGCTCTAAATTAAATGCGGAGAAAATAATGTCGAAAATATAATAATTTGAAAATATAAAATATTGAAATGTAAATTACTCTATACAGATATAAAAAGATCGGCATACTGGATTATCTCGGAAAGACATTTTCGGAAAAATGTTTCATACAAAAGTTATAAGGTACGTTGCCCATCATGGGATATTGATAATATCTTAAACATCGACATATAGAATGGACCGATGATGGCAGTGGGAATAGAGACACGCGTAGAATGAGAGACAGATAATAGTATGAACGTTCCTTCTCTGTCTACTAAAGCCTGATTGGCTTTGCAGAGCAACAATAACCAATCAGACTTGAGTCCGACAGAGAAGGAACGTTCATACTATTATCTGCCTCTCACTCTACGCGTGTCTCTATCCCCACCATTGCCATCAGCAGTTCATATATCGATGATCTTGGGAACATCAAGGTCACCTTGAGTTTTTTTTAAATGGGAACTCTTATTTTTTATTTATTCTTGTAATTGAGAGCTTTTCAAAACACTACGATAAAACTCCTTTTGGTTAAGTACTCTTTGAGATAAGAGTAAAGAAAACACACAGTTGCAAAAAAAATTATGTAGTTGCATAGTACAAGTGGCAAAATATTTTTAAAAGCAACTGTGCGTTTTCTTTATACCAATTAATTCGTCTTATTATTTTGTGCATAAAAGTATTGAGATACAGTTACCAAAAAATGAATAGTTTACGAGATATTTTACATTTTATTATCAAAATAAACTTGTAAACTTTACTACTCTTATCTCAAAGCGTACTTAATCAAAATTTAGTGTCTCGACTTTTTTTGTGACCTGTATAGAACATATATAGCGCCAATATTAAATAGATTAAATTATAGATTGAATATGATATAGCGTTTTTTTATTTTAGTTATAACATTTTACATAGCGATTTATATTTTTTATTTTTGACTTTAATCGATTGATTTTTCTGCGAATATAGTTAATTCTGTATGGATAGGTCTTAACAGATAAAAATGGCCTGTAGCTAACTTCAGGGGGATCGCAAATAGAATTCATACGGGTAAAGTACGTCGAGTTATAATCTGTTGCAATCCGTTGATCTTACAATTATTTTATGTTTATAATGTGGTATCTTGTTGCGATAGGAACGGTTGCACAATAAAGAAAAAAGAAGAAATATATAGGCGTAGGCGCTATAAATAGGAGCGTGATAGGAAGATATTCAGACTGCAGACATGAGTTTCCACGAGGAGGTTGTCAGCGGGGAATCGTCGAGGGAGACGAAGAATCATATGTCGAAGATTCTATGCGTGGGACGCGTCTGTCTCGACATCGTTCAAATGTGCGTGCAATTTCCTTCGGAGGATTCCACTCAGAGGTTAGTGATGTAACGTCGTTGATTTGTTTGCGGTTAATTCAAATGAATTTACCGCGCAAATATGCGGTGAGTCCATTCTGCCCTTTATTCGATCGCAGGTATATTTATATGTAAACATGTAGACATTACATAACTTATTTTAATCAAGATTATCTTGATAATATAGTAAATGATCTTTTTTTTGCATTTTATCTTATTATGACGTTCTCATTATTTATGTTATATTGTTTTGACATTTTGTTATTTTTTTATTTTCATATTTTATTATTAATATTTATTTTTGAATATCTGTACGTAATTTAAATTAAAAAATATTTGCACGTAATTTAAATTAAAAAGTAAACTTTCCGGAAGAGCCACACAACGCGTAAAGAGAAAATGAAGTTTTTGGATCTTATTGCAATTGAATTCGGATTTTCGAGCAGCGAATTACACATCTAATTAATTAAATTTCAACTTATACTTTTAACTCACAAAATCTGGAAATCTTTTGTTTTGCATAATAAAAAAACTTAAGCTTTATTTAAAAAAAGAGATTATAGATATAGCATAATTAAAAAATGAATTTGTCAATAGTAATTTATCAATGTCAATAGTTTTATTATTAGAAAAATATTAATTAATAGTCTTCTTAAATTTTGGCCATATCTTTGTACATATTACATATGCGTGTAAATATATTTTTTTATATTAAAAAAAAAAA
>JANQDE010000005.1:2279733-2456689 GCA_037157785.1 Cephalotes varians | reverse complement strand
TATATATATATATATATATATATATATATATGTACTTTTTTTTTTATGTAACCATGCTTATACGTATTAGGAATTTTGTACGCACCAAAACAATTTCACCAGCTACGCTCTTTTTCTTCGGTGGAATGATTAATCTATATACATCCTCACAAATATAATATATAACTTTTAATATAAGTAATAATATCTCTGCCAGAAAGAGCAAGATATTATATATTTTCACGGTTATCTGAAAAATTAGTGATTTTTTAAATAAGAACATATAATGTTAATTAAATTAAATGTTAAATTAAATATTAGTTAAATTATGAAAAAATGTGTTTATTACATTTATCTTTCTTTTATTGGACAATATATTTTATGCAATTATGTGGCTATGGTTATGTAATTATGCATTTTATATGATGTAGTGTTTTCAAATATTATTTATATATTGTATAAAATAATTAAAGTAAGAATGGCTGAGTAAAATTTAAGAAGATTATTTTTGACTTCTACATATCAAAATTTCTTCTAGAGAAGTTTTATAATATGTGAATTTCAAGATTTTTATAAAAATGAAAGAGCTAGATATACATAGATAGATAGCTAGATAATAAGATAGATAGATAGATAGATAGAGAGAGAGAGAGAGAGAAGGAGAAGAGGAGGAGGAGGAGGAAGAAAAGGAGGAGGAGGATGAGTAAAATGTATCAATTTTGATCCTCGGAATGGCCAGTAAAAATGGTATGATTTTTGTAATTTTTGAGCTCCTGAATCTGATTCTGATCTTTAAAAATTTATAATTTATTGAGAAAATATTGAAGTCAGCATGTGAAGCTATTAAACATCTATCGTAAAACAAAAACAAAAATAAAAAAAATATCAGGGAAAATACTACTACTATCATTTTATTTTTGGTCCTATTTTTCTTAAGGGGTTACATCTATTTGAAAATTTTTTTTAATTGGCTTAAATGATGTAAAAACATCCCAAAATGATATCCAATAGCAATTATAGTCCAAAAATTTTTTTAAATGACCCTCAGAGCTAAATTTCTCTTTGAAATTTTTCTTTTTCACGAAATCATGTTTTTCAAATCGGCATGCAAAATAACTTTTGCAATTTTCATCCGATCGACTTGAAATTTAAACTGTAGCTTCTTAGATATATTTTAAAGAGAAGTACACACGATTTTAATGATTCATTAACAATTACGTTTTTTATAAACGTTTAAACGTCAATTTTTTGTTAAAAAAAAAGAAAACAAAGTTCGAATTCATGTCAATTTGCGAAAAATGATTTTTTTTTTTTTTTTAATAATCGTGTGTACTTCTCTGATAAATTTAATGTAAATTATGAAAAAAAATTTTTTTTGTCCTAGGTGCAAATGAAAAAATGTTATTCTGCATGCCGCAAATCCTCTTCCAAAAAAAGACATGCTGCTTCAAATGTCCGCTGCTATTTTGAAGAAAAAAACAAAAAAAATTTGTTGTACGCCTAATTATATGTATAATAAACCCTCCAAATTTCATTTTGATTGTTTTATTGCATTATGAAAAAAAAAATCCCAAGAAATCTATTTTTCGAGCATTCAAATAGCCGTAACCTCTTAAATAAAGACTTAAATAAAAATAAAACTTCAGAAACATAAATACAAATTAAAAAGTGTTTTCTGTTTCGATTTATCGATCCAAAGACTGAATATAATAATAAATAAACGTTTCTTTATACATTTGGTGGTTATGTCATATAAGCAACAAAACCAAGAATCGATTTACTTTTTGATGCCATAATAAAAATAAAAATAATAAATTATATAAAATATTTTTATCAAAAATATATAAAGAATATTAAATATAGAAAAAGTAAATTAGTAAATTAAAATATTTTTACAAATAAAATATTTTCATATTATAAATTTCATAACTATTTTATATACTTTCTAATTTTTTGGCTGGACATTTATATCAACGACTATTTATTATGCACTTTAATGCGTCAGATAAATAAAATTTTATTATAGACATAAAAATAATGAAGTGGCTATAAAAATTTCATTTTGATCTTTATTAATTTTATGCATATATGAAATAATGTTAAAAATAAATATACATTCTTTTCTTTGTGATATTTTTGTTGCCTCTTTAATTTTTTGTGATTAAATTTTTTAATCCATTAAAATATTTTTTGAAAGAATATAAATCACTTAGATTGAGTTAGGTAATGAGTTAAGTAATTTTGTATAATTTTTATTAAACATAAATATTCACTTATTTGAATAGCCAAATTATAAGTTCAATAGTTTTTTTTAATAATTTTTTACGCTCAGAATTATTTTGTCGACAGTATTACGTTATAAACATAAACCAACGAGGTATTTAATTTTTAGTTAAACTTAACATCTTTCTTTGAAACTTTTAAATATAGTAAAGAAAAATACATTAATTTCATATTCTAAAGCTGTAAATGTGAAGTTATTTTTGGCACCATTAATTCAATTCGAACATAAAAACCTTATTTATTGAATATTGTCAATCAGTTCCGAATTTATATACTAATAATAAAGTATGTTCATAAAATATTAGTAAAATATTTTCAAAAATTGGAAGATTATGACAATCTAGGACCTGTATTTATAGTCGTGATTCTGCTGACAAACTCTTTAAAATCGGTCTTGAAATATATAAATATAATCAATTGACGTATAGTCAATTTGATATTCATTTGTAATCTCGATTCAATAGAGATTAACTAAAGACTAAAAAAAAGAAATGTTCTTGAGATACAGCTTGAGAGAATGCTTCTTGCAGTTTAATAATCGATATTTGAGAAAAGATCACACATATGCATATTAATAATCTTTGGATTTTGTATTAGCTAAGATGAATCGCTAAAATTGCATATCAGTCAAATGTTAAGATTCAAAGAGAATTAATTAATAGAAAAATAATTAATAAAATGATAGCATTAATATGAATGCTAATATTGAAAACAGCTGCAATCTTCAATCTGCTTTTTGCTTGGTTTTAATAGAATTGCTTTTCCTTTTTTTTATTTTCTATTATATTTTTATATCCTATCATTTTTATATTCTATCATTTATTATATTTTTATATTCTATCATACATTCAAGTAACAATTTTTTCTCAAAAGAAATGAAATTTTTCTTCTTTTGTATCGCTGACATTTTGTCATTTTTGTACTCAGTATTATAATTTGAAAAAAGATGTAACGATTTCTGTCGAGTAAACATGCAAGAAATTAAGAAGTTTTACAAATTTAATGAATCATCAAACTATCGAGGTTATATGTTCAACGTTAGCAAACTATAATGCTCGTACAATGAATTAATAAAACGCATGTCGCCGCGATCAGGTCTGTTCCATTACGTATTGCTTTATAGTTATAACTTTTGTCGTCAAATTTGCAAAGTCAAATTTTTTCAAGTATAATAATTGAAATTGCTTACATATAATGGAGCGTAAAAGCGTGTAGAAAAGAGAGTCTTAGCTTCAAATGCATCAAGGCCGTGACGTGTTTTTTTGGTCATTTTGGTAGATGCCTTGTTACTCGATCCCTGGTCCCTTCCTTTGATCTCGTAAGGCTTCTCGAGGCTTATATATATCGTCAGTCTAGTTACTTTCTCAATGTTGTCGTGAAATCGACGGAAACGGGAGTTCCGAATGTACCTTGAACTCGAATCTTGACCTTGGGCTCTTTTTTGGATCCTTCCAGCTAGATTATTGCTGAAGAATTGAACAACAAGTGGCTACGAATTCTTTCATCTGCCTTTTTTGGGGGGGTCATTGGCCCATCATTTTCTAATCTCCTCCAGGTCAATCGAGAGTGCCTTTCCTTTCCAGAATTGCTATAAGAACGCATGATTTCTAGTAATCTAGCTTACTAGATTGCAAGCAATCCAGCAAGAAAAAAGCATTATTGTGCCGCAGGTTTAATAAATGATTTCGTCTAATTTTTTAAGCTAGACAGAATTATTTATTAATTGAAAATAAATTGATTTGAGTCTATATTGAATCTATATTTCAATAAGAATTATAGATTTAAGAAAGTAGAAGGATGAAAAGGTGTAAAATTGTAAAAAGTTATTTATTTTTTTCATATTTTTTCATGTATTTAAAAATGTATTATTATAAAGATTTTGAGACTAAAGTTTATACTACCATTTTCACAGAAATGTCGAAAGATATTAAAAAACTGTTTTTCAGTTTTTATTTATTTCGTTGCTTAAAAACCAAAACTACAATTTGTATGAATATAATTCTTTTCAACTCCTTATGATAATAGGAGATGGAAAATAGGACATGTATTTTTTATTCTTTTGCTGTTAAAATTATCAGTTTTGTCTAACTTTCACTATTTGGAGATAGAACAAAGAAATCGATTTGGAGACAGAACAAAGAGAAAAGTTATCGTGTTTCTTTGAATTAATTCTGATTGTTATATGATTTTAATTCAACCTTTTTTGTCTAATTTCTATAATTTTAAGGAGGAGACAAATTTGAATCTCAAGATTTTCAAGCTATCGAAATGAATAAAAAACCAAAGTTTTTTTATTTTATCTTTTTTTATTTCTATAAAAATAGTAACAAAAAAAATCTTTTTATAGTTATACCTCTTTTCACACTTCCACCCTTTTGAATCTATAATTTATACTTATAAATCTTTCTCAAATCTCACTCAAATAAAAATTATATCGATTTATTCTACGATAAAATATTAGGAGAAATAATAATTTATTAATTGAATATTTGTCAGTAAAAAGATAGAAGTCACTTATTTTTTTATCTCCATTTTTAACTTTTATATCTTTTTCAGATATTTTATTCCATCGCAAGATTCGGAAAAAGCAATTTATCCTTAAGCTTTTTATCCTTAAATACCAATCATAGTTTAAAAATTTTAATTAGGGCCCGAGTTTCCTGATTTTTAATAGGTTAGTCTTAAATATGGACTATGAATATTAGTCAAAGATCGAAAGATTCAATACACAGAAATTGTCACAAATAGGATTAAAATGTAAAAACTAATGATAAAAATAATCGCTAAGTTTGTGAAAAAAAATGTAACTACGTTACTATTACGAAAAAAAGAATAACAGTGATACTCTTTTCAAAAATATTCTCAAAATTAGAAATATCTAGTATATATGTACATACTATATAAATAATTACATATGTAATTGTAATTATAAAATGATACATATTTATTAATATATGCATCAATATTATTTTGTTATATATATATAAATATATTTACAATAATATATTTACAATGCAATTGCATTTGAGCGTTGAACGTTGACAAAAATGTAATGAAATTCATTTTCATTAAGTACTTTCCGAGTTATGAGAAATATCATCATACTTTCACTTCTGGAATATGACTTCAGTGTCTTTTTTTCGGCAGCAATAAAGGTTGCAAGGAAAAAGAAAGTGACTATCGGCTGGTCTGTTGCACGCATAAAGTTGTTGCGATCGAGGCCAATACAATGCTTCTCCGACCAGCCGTGACCCACCTTTCTGAGACAGGAGGCAAGGGAATCCGCCTTAATTATTCCCTCGGGTCCAGGAATTTCGACTAAAATGCCGCCATTGGCCCTCCGCAAGCGGAGGTTGGCTATACCCAGGTCGACTTCTCTCCTGGCCCGCTTGATAACGTCGGCATACGAGAGCCCATCGGAATTGGTCTTTATTACCACCGTCGTTTCTTGGTAGTCTCTTCTGAACACCTCTCATGTGACCTTAACGATGTCAAATCAGTGGTATCTTCTTGTTCCCCTTCGATCCAAACAACTTTTGCCTAAAACATTTTTTCTGAAAATACTTCGCTGAAGAAATATTACGGTGCAACTTTTAAAATGGGATACCCTGTATATACAAACAGTCAAAAAAGTTACGTTAGTTATAATTAGGAATTTTAGTAATCTAGGCAAGAACGAAAACCATTAATTAAAAGTAAAATGCAACACAAAATTTTAATTTTTTATAATAAAATATTAGGAATAGAGATAATTGAAACATTTTGTAATTAAAACATTTAGTAAAACTTATCTGAAACAATCTTTGACGTCCAAAGCAAAAAGAAAAGTTTTATCAACGTAAGAGCAGAATCAAATTAGTAAACAAATTATGTAAACATTGTTATGCTTGTTCTTCAATGACTCTCAAAATGTTGGGAATAATTTATTAATTCGGACAAATAAATATTTATGATAGACATTTTGAATAATTTTAATAAATTGAGTAAGACAAAATAGACTGTTGTTATTTATATTTTGTAAGTGTTTCATGTAGCTATAAGTCGAAACTTCACATTGTCATATTTTTAAATAAAAGTATCTAACAAAAAAATGTTCCAGACAAAAAGATCTAAGTTGTCTTAAATCAAATTGAATTATATTGCCAACACTAGTCAAACGTGTGTAACATATTTATTTTTATAATAATATAAATAAATAAATAAATAAAAGATAGACATTTCGATTTCTCATTTTTGGATCATCTTCAGTACAAAATTTAAACTAATGATGCATATATTTCAATTATATATTGTGATTTTGAGATATTATTCACATAAAAATAGCGCAGTAACTAAAATGGAGTATATAGTCCATCGAATTAAGATTGCATTATGATGGATAAAATGTCGTCAAATGTGATGATAATGATCATAAGCTTTTAAAGGTCGTATTTGTGAAGAAAAGTGTCAAAAACGCAAAGTGATCTAAACAAGATATGTGTAGTAAGAGCACAAGTTGAAAATCTACCTTTTATTTATATTATTATGAAAATAAATTTAATTTTTTACACATGTTTAACTAATGTTGACTCGTATTGACAATACAATTTGATTTGATTTAATTCGTTAGAGATAAACGTTCGTTACATCTAAACCTTCTCTCTAAGTTGTTTTCGTAGAATTCACAAATAGAATTTTTATAGAGATTTTTTTTCATTAAAAATTTTAAAATTAACCGTTTCACTCGCAACAGGAGTTAAAGGATCAACTTCCATTTCAGTTTCAAGGTCTTTTAGATCCATTCAAGACCTAAATTTTCAAATCGATGAAATAGTTTCAGAAATATAAAGTTGTTAAGATTTATACGTATATTATATTTTCTAATCTTATATATTTTTTAATCTTCTGGATAGACACCTGTATCGAAGAAGTGCACTATGCATAATAGTGCTTCGTCAGGTAAAAGTCTGAAACAAAAATTATAATTTTATTATAGACATAAAGAACAGAAGGGTAAAGGGGGGAGAGAGAGAAGAAATAAATGTTGGAAAAATTATATTTTTATTGTAGATATAGAGAAGAAAGAAAAATAATATAATATATTTATACATATTATTGATATATGTATTATAATTATTCTGCGGCATTGTCATATACTTGACAACACATTGAGTGTATTGTGTGATTAAATTTTTATTCGATTTACATACCTTAATAATTGTGAAACGGAAAGCCAATGTGAAAGTATGCTTTTATTTTTATGATTTCATCTGCGCATCAATTATTAATGAAGCTATTTATTGTGGCAAAAATCCTTCCATTAACTGAGGAAACCTATAAATAAACACACAAATCTAATTAAAGATATGCTAAACTGGTCTTTTAGTCTTGAAACTCTTAAACGACTACATGCCTCAGTGTCGAGATGGATGGGACACTCGTCTCGGAAAATCAAGAAGTCCCAGATTCGATCCCTGGCTGAGGTGTTATTTTTCGCAACAAATTCTTTATAATATTCAGGGATTAAGATGCTTGTTAGCATCATTATTATTAAATTGATTATCAATTTAATCGTGATATTACTATTCTTGTTCATCTTAAGACTGTGTTTCAAGACCGAAAATTTATTCGGCGCGCAGTTTGGTGAACTTGAGAAATGTATATAAATTCACATAAGAAACATTAGCGCGAAGATCTAGCTTTGATTGGTTTAGCGCATCTTTAATTATTTGTTTTCATATATCGGTCTATATTCTATTTGTTATTACAAAAATCTAATTTAATATAATTTAATAAAATTAATAATCGCTAAATAAATATCTTATTAATTAAATAATATTGTCAATATATAAAAAGGAATTTAGGATCTACAATAAAAAATGCAATACTACAATTAAATTACTTTAACCTTGTTGAAAACTCGTTTCGGATTGATTTCGACCGAGAGCTTACAATAAAATAAAAGTGATAGAAATTACAAAATAAACGACAAAAAATAACTTGTGATATTTATTTACATAACGAGTTTATAATTGAGAATTCTAAAACTTTACCTTTCTAGAAGCAATCTGGCCGAACCGCAGCGAGATTCGCGATTGTACATACAAAACTAAGTCTCGAATTGGCAGAACTGTCGGCAAGATATTTTTCAATAAATCGATTCAATAAACGATGTGTTATCATGATAATTTTTGTACAGCTTCTTCTTCTTTGTCTTCCTTTTATTAGTTTGGGACCGATTTGACTCATATAATCAAATTGAATAAATACGGAATCGTGTATGTATGTATAACATGTATGTACCATAAGTCAGGTCATCAGTCGATTTGTTTCGTCAAAAACTTTCAAAAATTTTTTCCATACTCGGTCACTTCTCTGAATAACAGCAACAATTTTTATGCTTAACATCACAACGTTTTCTCTTGATGTATTTTTGCTCGTTTGCTTGTTTCTAGAAATTCATCTAAAATCACGATTATAAAGCATTCCAATACAAACACTTATAAAACATTTTTGAAATTGTATATGTTACTGGAATAATGTAGAAAGATAAACTATTCACAGAATTGCCTCACAACGACCAAGTGCATGTAAATACATTTACGAAAGTGAATGCGGAAACATTTCTCGAAAATAAAAATGCGTTACAATAAATGTCGGCTAATGTATATTGATGTACGCCATTGTATGCTTAACCGTCGTGTTTAACGGCGGGTTACTAAACAAATCATTTCATAAATAAACGCTAAAATCTAATCATCAAATCTAATAGCGAAGATATTAAGAAGAGGCGTAATATCTAAGGGCTATAGTATCACGTTTTTTTCTGCTGATATTTAGTTGTTATTTTCTTGGGAAATTTAAATAGCTGGGAAAGAACCCATCTTTTCCGGGTTTCTTAGGAAAAAATTTGGCAGTTGAAAAAAAACGGTTTTTGAATAGTTTTACATTTTGTTTTGTTTTAAACTTTTTTTAAAAATCTTCATTTGACCTTTAGGCTGCCGGAATGATTAAATATAGTTACTACCTTTGATCGGAACTTTACATAGGTTATATCTAAGATATAGTGATAACGTTTTAGGCAATTTCTAAGGGGATTGAAGCTCTTCAATTCCCGGCAGCCTAAGGGTTAAAATTATCCAGATATACAATGGTTAATATAATATAATAATGTCTCTGAAAAACTTATTAGAATCTATTTTGTGTAAATCTTATTTTTTAAAAATTTGGACTTATCTTATTTCTTATCTTATTTTCATCAGTAGCATAAAGAAAAATGTAACATTTCTATAAATATGAAATATGTATTTGTATAAATTAAAAAATAAAATTTCTGCAGTATTTGAACGTATTACAACGGAGAAATCTATTTTATGTTTATAAAAATGTTGCGTTTTTTTTAATTTAAAAAATAAAATTTTTTAATGTACTTACGAAGAAACAAGATATAAATTCAAATTTCTGTTGAAATAGATACATTTTTTTAGATATCATTATTGAGATATTAACTTTATCAGAGCATTTTAAAGAAAGATGTTACACGAATAAAGTGTTGCTCGACATCAGTCTCACGATGACATATGTACATTGCCGGATGCGGAATTATATAATCATGTCGATTCCAATACAGATATCAATAATAGATTATTTTTATCGGGAATACTGTAACACATATAAATTTAAATTTTAACTGTTAATATATATAAGTGTATAATTTTGATATAATTTTGATATAATTTGGGTATAATTTTGAAAAGAGAAAAATATTTTTTCTCATTACAGGTTCTTTCTCGCGTCGTTTTTTTCTGATTGTTTCTTGATTTTTCTCTCGAATTCTTTCTCGGTTTCTTTTCTTTTTTACAACACTGGGTATGAATCTTTCCGGTAACCAGCTGATATAAAGCAGATATAAAAATACGAAGAATAATATAAGAGCGTCAGTCACGCAAGTGATACGTATAATCATCTGTAAAGAATCAATAAGAAGTTACCAGAAATAAAGTTTATTAAAAAGTATTAAGAAAAGTGTCAATTTTTCCTCGAGTCCTTGCAAAACAAAATGAATTTTTGTGCGGGCATGACACAATAAATATCAAAATTTTTTTCATATATTTCTTATCTGAGGTGGGTTCTAATAGATAAAAATAAATATATAATTTACACATTTTACATATTTCTAAAAAAAATATACATTTTTTACAAAATAAATAGTGTATATTTTAATTATGCATATATTTATTTAGACAATTTTGTGATTTACATAAAAATAATAATTTTTTAATTATTTTATTGATTTTACTTATAATTGTATATTATGCTTTATTTATATAAATTTTGCAATATACATATACGGAAAATTACACATGCGCGCGCGCGCGCACACACACACACACACACACACACACACATATTTAATAACGTTTTGTAGAAAAATTTGTAAAATGATCGTAGTTTTTTCGTAAATATTTTTTTCACAAATTTTTGAAAGTTTGTTGAAATGCAACTACAAAATTTTTCTACATAGTTTTTACAATTAGACTGATAATTAGACTGATTCGACGCCAGTGTCAACGAAATTTTTTATACTAATTTGTGCATTTTCAGGCAAAATCCTAAAATAAAAATTATATTATTTAATTTACCTATATTTTATATACTTTTTATATACTAATATAAAATAATGTCAAATTGCAAAATAAATTATGTTTTATTTTTTG
Organism: Cephalotes varians; assembly: GCA_037157785.1. Taxonomy (NCBI): domain Eukaryota; kingdom Metazoa; phylum Arthropoda; class Insecta; order Hymenoptera; family Formicidae; genus Cephalotes; species Cephalotes varians. The sequence continues at coordinate 2,445,731 of JANQDE010000005.1, read as the reverse complement.
TGTATTTGTATAATATATAAAGTTTTGTCTCTCATCTGTTATATTTAAGAAATAAATATTTATTTATATTTAAAATATTTAATATCATGATTGAAAATATGTGTGTGCTATGTATATAATATGCTAAATATTATGTAATATTAATCATAAATTAGATTAAAAAATTTATTAATTCATATATGTATATAAATATTGCAATTTGATTACCTAACAAATGACAGGAGTGAAAACCAAAATGATGGTATAGATTTTGTTCTTATATTTTGTCGTTGAGTTTTAATTATTTGTGCAGCCGTATCTTTTGCTGAGCTTAGTGGTAAGAATGTTTCCAACCTAAAAGTATAATTAGATGAAAAAGTTTATTCATATCAGTCTTAATAATTGAGTTCGTTATACATCGTTATATTTACACGCATGATTGCATTTATTTGTTTGTATTAATTATATTCATTTTGTTATAAAACTTACATCTTATTTATTTTTGGCTTTTTACAAAGTCCCGTATCTACCATGTAAGGATAGATAGTAGTGAATTTGATTAAAGATTTTCCTTTATTAATTGTTCGTAACTCGTCCTCAAGAGCCTCCATCATGCCTGAAAAGTAGAACCTACGTTAGTTTGAAGCGTTTAGATATTTCTAAAGTTAAATCATTTATTTCTGATAAATATATATAAAGAATAGATCAGATTTACCTTTAATTGCATGTTTTGAAGCAGAATAAGGGACTAAGTTAGGAAGTCCTACAATACCTGCTATTGATGAGAGTGCAACAATGTGGCCATAATTTTTTTTTATCATATTCGGCAAGTATGCTTGCAATATCTGAAAAAATTGCGTAATGTTGCATTTAGTTTGCGAGAGAGCGCGTAATATTATGCGCGTTATATTTTGCATATTTTTAATAGCATTGATAGATAATAATTGAAACCGTAAAAATTTTTATAAGAAATAAAAATTTTTAATTATCGAAAATTCCTAATCAGATTGTTCCAGAGAAATATAATACAAAAGGATACTATTTATTCAAGAGGTGAAAAGATAATTTAGTTATATATAGCTTTAACTTGCCCAAAAGTGTGCTAACACATTAACATTGAAAATCTCTGTAATATCATCGGCTGTGTGATCTAGAAAAACATGGCATGGCATTATGCCGGCATTGTTAATTAAAATTGTGACATCACCGACTTCTTCTTTCACTTTTTTAGCTACTGCAAAAACATCTTCTCTTCTAGATACATCACATCTATAAGATGACAAAATCTTATTAAATATTAAATATCGTCGATTATTTGATATCACAAGATGAGTATGATATTTTTTGTGCTGATGTGTTAGTAAATAATAAATTAATTATATTGATTAAATACTTAAAGAGAGACGTGAAACAAAATTAGCGATATAATCTTTGCGTTGTCTAATAGAAAAAATTTTTTATTAGTAATTTATTAGTGATAATTGTGCAACAAGAATATAGCTATTGTCTACTTTTAATTAAATTAAAAAAATCATTTATTATATATGTCAAAATAATAAAACTTTCTTTGGTATACAAAAACAAGAAAGTATAATACATATTATAACAGTAACGTACCGATACGCATATGCTTCTCTTCCAATTTCTTTAATCATTTCTACTGTTTCCTCGTTTGTCTGCTTGTTCTTGTCTAAACACACCACTTTCGCACCCAAGCACGCATATTGAATCGCCAACTCCTTTCCTATACCATGACCTGTACCTGTTATCTTGTAAAAGTAACAAATATAATATAATATACAAATACAGTTATCATGAAACAAAACTTATTTGCTTCTTACAAATTATATCATATTGTTATTTGATCATATTGTTATCATTAAAGATTAATTTTTAATGTTACATTATATTTATTTTAACAAATATTATATATTTGTCTTAATTAATATATATTTATTACTAATCAAGACAAAAAATTTTTTCTTATCTTTCATTGATTTTTTTATTAAAATATATTTGTTTAATTTCTTCGTTAATTTTGAAATTTTTTAAATTGATATTTTGATAACTCTTTCTTTCTTTTTCTTTTTAATATTATCTACTTTGATATCATGTAATACAAGTTATATTTTACGTACCAAAACAATCTCGCCAGCCACATTCTTTTCCTGTAATTCGAAGAACTTATAATACACGCTCTGGCATATGTAGTAAAGAATTTGCAATATAAGTTGCAACGTGTCTATTAAAATTTGTATAATGTTGATCGCGTCCATAATTAACTGAAAAATTAATAATTTTTAATATAAATATATGAATATATTGAATGAATTATATACTTATAAACAGTAATTAAACTTAAGGTATAAACTTTAAAAAAATTGATAGAAAACTCAATTACAAAAATAAAATATTTCACAACATTCTGAAGAAGTTTGGAAACATATTTGATTTTGTAATTTGTAAATGAACAATTTTGTATGTTTGTGTGTTATTGACCCTCAATGTACGATGCGTTTTTCGGCAGCTTAATTGTCCGATCATGATTTTATTTTGGGCTTTTTAAAAATCTTAAATATGTCTAAAAAAAATCTGAAAAAATTTGTGTATACACTTTAAACATTCTATTTTAAGAAACCATCATTAAATTTAATAAAAAATAAATTTTTAATTATTATTTTTTAGCAAATATGATAAAAAATCCAAAAAAACAAGAAATTTTTAAAAAATTCTAAAATAGATAAAAAATTCATAAAAAAAAGAACTATGGTTTCTTAAAGGAAAAAAGATGTACTTTAAGAAAAAAAATAGTACAATAACGTCAGATTAAAATAGAATACTAAAACTATTTTTAAATGTAATAAAACGGAGAAAAAGAAATAGAAAAAAGAAAATATAAAGTAAAAAAAATACATTTTTCTAAATTTTTTAAATTTTCACAAAAAATTGATTAATACACCTTTGAATTGAAAATAATGCACCTTTAAAATATAGAGTAACACGAGGACGCAGCGAGTATGAAAAACTTTCTAAGCTTCTAGTAGCTAAATTTTTTTATTTTAAGCCTTGAAAATATACAAATACGTTTAAAATTACTTAAAATTCAAAAATTTAACAAAAAACGCATTTTGAAAAAATTTCATTTTTACTTACGAAATATCCGTTCATGTCGAAAACGTCCGCACCTGTTTTTAATCCTTCGGCATTCGGAACAACTGACGCAACATGTCGTCCTTGTGTCTATAGCTCTATCATAAATTTTTTTTACATACCTAATAGAGGTCTATCTGCTCAGACTTTCTAAAAATTTTAATTTTGGTTCGGACGAAAACGATCCATGATCGTACATTGAAGATTAAACATGTTTTGTATGGCGTGTGTGTGTGTGTGTGTGTGTGTGTGTGTGCGCGCGCGTGCGTGCGCACGCGTTATTTTTTAGAATCGGTAACTAATGTCGATAACAATTTTTGTGAGAGAAAAAACAACTGTAATTAATTACTTTTAAAGTAACTTTTTCAATCCTGTTTTACTATGTGCTAATAAAAATGACAGATTAATGATTATTAGCACATAGTGTAAAATATATTGTAGAAAAAAAAATCTGTCATTTTTGTGTATTGTCAATATAGTATTCCAAAAAATAACAGCTGTTTGATTTTAGTGATTGTTTCACTCAAATGTATAAATGTATTTCTGGAAATAGAATATAAAACTAACTACTTTACAAAGAAAAATTCGAGTCAGTATTTGAATTTTCGAAAACATAACGCTTTAACACCATGCCTTTCTGGACTGCTGCGCACGAAACTACACTATATACTACACTATATACTAATAAGTAGGACATGTTTTCTTGAATCAACGAAAGCGAGAATTAGCAAACATGCACATCTGCTTGGTTACGGACGTTTAGAAAAATCGACCGTCTGGCTAACGACTGTTTTTTATTATATATTTATATTTTAAATGTATATTTACTTTTTTTTCCCACTCAGTCAAAGTTCATCGGTCTTTGAATAAAAGCGAAAGTTACCTGTGCTGATGTATCCTGGTGGGTATCCAGAAACGGACTGTCGGTCTGTGAGGTTTTAAACTCGATTTCAGGATCGTATTCATCAGGTTTCGCAACGTGTTTATGCAATATGTCTATGCAATAATCGGAGAACTTATTTGCGTTTTTTACTACAAATTTGAATTTTTTCAAATAAAATGTTTAAAGAATAACAACAAATATATTAGAAATAAAGACATATGTTAGAAATTTGAAGAGATTGATGTTTTCTTTTATGCTATCCTAAATGCCTTGCAGTTAATGTCGAAAGTGCATGCAGTGCTGTAACAAACTTTGTGATTTCAATATTAAATGGATTTATTACTAAAAATGTCATTCGAATTATCATAAGTGAGTGAAGTAGAATAAAAGATGGAAAAGTAGCAGGGTAAAAGTATTTTTAATATTTATTAAATTAAATTCCAAGATATATATAGAGATATAAAATAATAACGAAGCAATAAACACATATGATGCAGTGATACTGAGTATGCACATAATAATGATAAATTTTTTAAATCAATTTTCTCGAAAACAAAGCTTTATGTGTGCAATAAAATTTTATTTTATATTTTTAACTTTTGCATATTAAATTTCTCTTTTCTTAAGATTTTATTATCGCTAATATAATATGGCTTTATCTTAATGTCTTAATATTATTTAATGTTATCTTAATATAAATTTTCTTGCGGATGAAAGTAAAGAAAGATAAAAATAAATATATTAAATTTTTTAAAAATTTTTACGTATTTTCTGCATTATCTTATCTTCTCTCTCTCTTTCTCTCTCTGTCTCTCTCAAAGGTTTCCAAATTAAATAATATATATAAAAAATACGCAGAGAATTTTAAAAATTTATTTTATGTGTGATAGATCACAAAATTATGAATATTAATGTAATGTAATATTATGTTATCATAATTATTAAATATTATATTTCACATTCACAAATACAAAAGCATTATATTATAAGTGATATATGAGTGTGTAGTTATACAAGCAACAAAAACAAGAATCGATATTTGATAAAAATAACAAACTGCATAAAATTTATAAATTTCATAAATATCTTATGTACTTTTCATTCTTATGGATAGACTCTTACATCTACAAAATCCATTATACACTTTAATGCTGTGTCAGGTAAATGTCTAAAATAAAAAATTAATTTTATTAGAGATATGAAAATATAATTATAACATGATTATATTCAATATATTATTAATGCATTAATATATTAACCCTATATTATTAATGCATATTTGTAATAGATTTTGTCTCGTTGCTCACTCTCATACTTACATTTTAAAATAAATTTTGTGTATATGTGTGTGTGTGTGTGTGTGTGTGCGCGTTATAATTAAATGTTTATTGACGTGATTTACATACCTTGCTATCTTAGAAATGGGTAGGCAATATGAAGGTATGCTCTTATTTTCATGATTTCGTCTTTGTGCATCAATTATTAATGAAGCCGTTTTTCATATTAAAAGTTCTCTCATTAATCATGGAAATCTATAAACGAAAAACAAAATTGAATCTAATCTAATATTAATCTTATACTAATAACTGTCATAAATATCTTATTAATTTAATAATGTTATTGATATATAAAAAATCTATTACAATAAAAAAATGCGACACTAGTAAAATAAAAATTTGTCCTCATCGAATAACAATGTATGAAAGAAATGGATACTGCGTACTTGATATTGCAAAAAAATTTGTTATAATTTGTTATAGTGTATTGTTATTATAGAATTACCTAAATTTTGGTTTAATAAATCCGGTATGTACAAAGAGTGGATAAACCGTAATAAATTTAATAGAAGATTTTCCGTTGCTCAACACGTAATTCCTCAGATATTCTTTCCATAATTGCTGTTGATATCATCATATCAATATATTAGGAAGACACATATTTTATAAATACATCTACATTTTTATTTTTACACTTTCAGAGTGCACATTATTAAAATTATGTATAATATATCATAGCATATTTGTATGATAATATCGACATTAAGAAGGCTTTCGTAGTAGCATCTTTATTATTTATCATATCATCATGTCTGAGTACGTGAAATGTCAGCTCAGCACAATTAGTTAATGGCTACATACTAATTTAAAAACTATTATAATTTTGACATTTTTGTATTGAGATTTTATATTCTATATTACTTCAAGAATATATATAAAATAAATGTGTGTAAGATATACAGAAACTTTTTTTGATTAAGTGTATATATAGTCATCTTTATTTATATAATTTATACTTATATTGCATGCCACAAAAAATCAATACCGCAAAAAGTCGTATAAAAAATTGGTTTTTTTGTATAATTCAAGAATCAAGAAAAGATCAAAGTTTACATTTTCTTCTCTCAGCGTTTGCGTTAGATATTTTCACATTCAGAGATATTCGAAGAGATCAGTTTTATAAGTGCTTTTTATATATGTATATAACTGTGCATATATTAAGAGTTTTATAAGTACCGAAACGATTTCACCGCTTACGTTCATTTTTTTTGTTGGGATGATCAGTCTGTATACATCTTTGCAAATATAACTTTCAATATAAGTAATAATATTTGTGCTAGAAGGAGCAAGCTATGTTTTAGCATGGTTTTCTGAAAAATTAGTAATTTTTTTTATCCAATATCGATTGATACAAAAATATATACAATACTAAATATATACAATATATAAAATAAATTATGTTATATTTATAATATTATCTCAAACATATATACATAAGAACAAAATTTAAGATTGCAATGAAATCAAATATAAAATATTTCACAATATAAAATATTTATTTTAGGATACAAAACTAAAACAAAACTTACAAAAATGGATTTTTTTCTTGAATTAATTATTAAATATCTATCTCTAGCAATCAATTAAAAGAAAAAAATTTAAACTAAAATTATTAATTTTAATGCCAAATAAGTTGTTATACTGTAATCTTGATCGAGGATAACAGCTTGCCATTTTTTGATTCCGAGAAAATAGATCGAAACTCAGAATACATATCGATTCAAATAAAATGTGTTAACTCTAAACATTAGTAATTAATTGTACATAAAAATATATACAAAAGATTGATAACTTGTATTTCTTGTATCCAATAAAATGAACAATTTACATAATAAAATATTTATCTTCCTATATTAAAAATCACATAAACAGACGTAATATCTTCTATAGTTTAATTATGATTACCAAACTAAATGGAATTGTAGAATGTCACAACAATTATAATATAATGTTTATAAAAATATGTTATCTTCTCAATCGCTCTCAATAATTGTCTCTTTGGCAACTAAAAAATACTGACAACTTGCTCCACGTAACAACTAACTCTAATCTCCCCTATCTTATTATTTTATTATATTTTATAATTTATCTGATGTAGCAATCATAAAGTTATGTTATAATTACGGCGTTCACCCATTGTATTATAATTATGACATGCTCATATATTGTATTTATTGTCATATATAATAATATGTATTTAATATTATTGATATCAATCGAACGAATGTTATGTTTAATAATAGCATTGCAGTTAGACAAGATATTAAAAAATTTCATGTATAGGAATGTGAGTGTTATTATTGTAAAAATAAAAATAAATAAGTTTATTTTTTTCAGTTTATTCTTATTTTATAATGTACATGTGTGTGTAGTGACAAATAAATTGTTTATTTAATTATTTAGCAGTTTTGATTCTTTATTTTTTGCAGATTCTATTTTCAATATAAAATTTTAATATGTAAAAATTAATCTATTTGGATACTCAATAAACAACATAAATTATGTTCAATATACAAATTCAAAGCCCTTAAATTTAAAATATAGCATCTATATCACAATTAATACTTATCAAAGATTTTTGTTGAATAAATTTCTTTATGCTATCAATATACATATAATTAATATCCATAATTTTCTATCCTCTTTCTTGTCTCTTTTTATGTGCGCTAGATTGAAGTGTAGGACACAAATTATCTTCTTAAAGATTTATATTATAGACAAATTGCGTCATGTTAAATGCTATCGTATATGCTATTTATAATATAATTTATAATATAATATTAATAATATATATCTATAATATAATATTAAAAATATATATCTGTTGTCTTATATACTTATAAGACAATAGATATATATTATTAAACCACTTTATATATTTTATGCATAATTTATTGCATAATAAACGTAAATATTAATGATATATAGAATAACAATATCCGATAATATAATAACAGCACAGTTTATCATTATAAATACATTATACTTATAATTTTGTATCAATTAAGTAGAATAAAATGTTCTTATTCGCGCAATTTAAATAATATGTTGATGCTATTAAAAAAACAATTTGGCATTTACGATAACTTCTCTTAATATTGTATAATAGATTTATTTACTATTTATGTTATATTATATTATATTTTATTATGAGTATAAAACGTTTACACTTTCGCGTTTACATTAATTTTTGACAAGGATTAATTAGATTATGATTATTAATAGATAATTATTATACAGATTATAATTATTAATAGATAATTATTTTCATATTTAAAGTAACCAAACTCTCTCTCTCTCTCTCTCTCCCTCCGAAATTTCGGAGAGAAAAATATGTTATTTTAAACGTATAGTTGTAACCTTGGTAGTTATTTTATACGATGTCTTATAAATAATGCAAAAGCATTATACATCATATAAAAAAACTTTTATTCACATATTTGTTTTCGATTAGAAATGTTAGATTGGAGATGTTTTGTGCAGTTGTTAGCTGTCCGCCTCGACACCAGAATCGACAAAATCTATCAAACAGCGTGACGCATCGTCGGGTAAAAGTCTAAAATTTAAAAGATTTTTTCGTTATTACTTTACTCATTCCTATTTATCTATATATGTATAATATTTTCAGAAAATTAACAGAGATCAGTAAAAACAAATTTTTCTTTTATAATGAAAAAATTATAAATAATTAAAGCGATGTGTTAGATATATTTCAATTTTGTAGAACAGGTTTAGTTATTATTATTTAATGTACATTTATTATTATTTACATACTAAAAAATAATTCATAATGATTGATGTTTGAAATATTAATTTTTCATAGTTTTTGTTTCATTATTATTATTTAAATTAAAATGTTAAAAAATTTTTTTGTATACTTTTCTCAAAGTTAATATTTTTATACATTTTTACATGGATAATCTTGCGATTTCTTTACCTTAGTATCGAGATACCTGACAACCAGGGTGGAGGCACAGATTTTTCACGGTAATTGCGCCTCTGCGCCCGAATTATTTGTGAGGCTGCTTGCCCCAGTGAAACCAACGGCATGGCACTCGGAAACCTGTAAATTATAAATTAGAATAGTTATTATAATATATTATAAAAATATGTTATAAAAACATATCAAATATGTTTATAAAAATTTAAAGGTATTTCGTAATTTTATTCGAATCATCAACAAGTTTAATATGAGGCCTAAAGTAAACTGTCGAATAAATTTTATTCTGCCTTTATTAACAGCTCACCTCGCATCCAAAAATCTAGTCTGCATGTAAAAAAAACGTAATTAGTTAACAACTTGTAATTATTCATGTAAATCTATATGCATTTGTGATTGCCATTGTGATTTACAAAGTTCTATTAATGACTGAGAATAAACAAGTATAATTACGAATTTTAATTAGTATTTTTACATAATAATAGTATACACTTTGCATTAATGAAATGACACAGCGTTATGTACACTGTGTAAATGTTGTTTATATAGTTTCATCGTATGCTTACTTTACTTTCGGCTTCTTGCAAAGTCCGGTGTCTACCATATACGGATAAATGGTCGTGAATTTGATTAAAGATTTTCCTTTGCTGGACGTTCGTAGTTCCTCGCTGATCGCTTCCATAAGTCCTGCAATATTTACGCTAACAAAGTTAAGAAGATGCTTTTTTGCTTGCGTGTAAAGGATTGAAACGTTGAAATTGAGTTAAATATAATATGAGCTGGCTTACCTCTAACTGCGAATTTCGAAGCGCAGTAGGGAACTAAATTTGGAAGGCCACCAATTCCAGCTAATGACGAGAGTGCAACTACGTGGCCATGATTCTTTTCGATCATGCTTGGTAGAAATGCTTGTAATATCTGGAAATAATTGAACCCAAAATAGAAATAATTGAACCCAAATACAGAAGATATAAACAGTGAATAATGATTTGTAATTAGAAAAAATGTTTATCGCACTTGTATTTTGAAATGATAGTGATCATTTATTAAAATATGGTATAAAAATTTTTTATTTTTACGTACATATGTTCAATTAATTTATGTCAATTCTTTAACTTACCCAGAAGTGGGCCAGTACGTTAATGTCAAAGGTCCGTTTAATTTCATCAGGCGTATGATCGAGGAATGCATGGCAAGGCATTATACCAGCATTGTTGACTAAAATAGTGACGTCGCCGATTTCCTTCTTGACTCTTTCGGCTACATTGAAAACATCTTCTTTCTTCGACACGTCGCATCTGCAACAGATAAAACATTTTTGAAATTCCCACGAATACGCTTTTCGATTGTCGTTGCACTACCGCATTTTTATTTTATTGCATTTTGTGAGAGAGAGAGAGAGAGAGAGAGAGAGAGAGAGAGAGAGAGAGAGAGAGAGAGAGTAAATGACATAAACGTACTGATACGCATATGCTGCGGCTGTTCCAGTTTTTTTTATCTCGTTCACTGTTTCTTCGTTTGATTCTTGGTTCACATCCCAGCAGACTACCGTTGCACCCAGCGATGCGTAACGAAGGGCCAATTCTTTTCCAATACCATGACCAGTACCTGTTATCTGTAAAAATAATAAATTATTAGTAATAAATTATAGTATAGAATTATATATTATATATTTAGCATTTCTCTTTCGTAAATTATTTCATCAAAAAACTATTTTTCCAGATGTAAAACTAACAAATAGCTAAAGTTGAATTTAATTAATTTTATTTTAACACAAATAAATGTTTTATATATAATAATAAATAATTGCTTTTCATATTTATAATTTTTAAAAAATTGTCTCCGCAAAAAGATTAAGCACATAAAATCATAAACAAATCACTTTTTATGACAACTTTTTATTAATCATGCATTACATAAATTGAAAATAATATAATAAATATATTCTAATTAATTATTTATATTTCACGAAAAAGTCAGTTTTCCGATATATCAAAATGCATTTCTTTCCTTTCTTTAACATATGAATTTTATTTTTAATATTATATTTAACATAAAAAATAAAATCTGTGCAATGTTACACAAAAATAGTTATTTATGCAGCTTTACAGTACTAATAAATTAATACATTAATATACATCAATAATTCATTAAATACATACCAAAACGATCTCACCGGCTACGCTTTTTTCTTCAGGTGGGATGAAAAATTTATACACACTTTCACAAATGTAATATAAGATCTTTAAAATAATCAGCAAAATGTCCGCAAGGACCAATGCCCCATTATATGCTTTTACCATAGCTACTTGATATTCTGACCTGCAAAATGAACAAAATTACTAATAGTAATTTAGGATTTTTACAATTTAATTTAAAATAATTAAAAAAATAAAAATAAAAAAAGAAAGATTAATGACATTACTCATAAAGACTTTATTAAAAATATTAAAAATGCGTCGTCAAAATTTGCATCTTTTTGTTTACGTATACATTGAGATATATATACATTTCTATTTAGATACACATTAAATATAAAGAACATTTTCTTTCTCTTTTTTTAAATCTTATAACAATATTATTAAATATCTTTTTTTGTTTTTTATTAAAAAAGCGTAATTCTCTTAAATAATTTGTTCAATTTTCTTGCACACATTTGCGATGTTTTGATTAGTAGCATTCGTAATAGCAAAACGCAATATCAACTGTTCATCAAAATACCATCTACGTGCATTGCGTTATATAATGCTTGTTGTTCTCTGCAATAAGCTATGTTAAACTATGTACAACAACGATTGTGTCATGTATTATGAGTCATTCATATGCTACGTCAATAGAACTTTATAATTTAGTATATAATTTTTATAATAGTGTTTATTTGAGCGTTATTTCTCTTAAAACTATAAAATTTTATGTCAGCTATTTTGAATGGATATTCATGTTTCTACAGTAATTATAAAGATGTAAATACATAAAAAAATATGTGAATACATAAAACGTTTACTAATAATGCATTAAATGATATAGACAAAAAAATTGCATGTGTAAATTATGCATTTTTTTTTATCAATTAATTTCTTGTGAGTAGAGAACACATTCCTGGAATACTGGTATTCAGTACTGATGATTATTGAATATTTTTGCAAAAACATTGCTGACTAGTTTAAGCTCCTTATTGTAAAGATAAGATTAACTATATAGAATAATTAATTTTTTTTTTTAAATAAACAAAGTATTATTATACTAGTTGCAAAGAAGATGATTAATTCTTTCCTACTACATTCTCCATACTATGTCGTATACATTCGGTCTTCTGTTCAGAGTTAGAGAATTGGATTACCACAGTTACTATGTGACAACTAGTACTGATTACGTGACACGATGCGTGATAGACGAGAGTGCACGATATGAATGAGATCATTCTTCTTCAGTTGTATCGATAGTAAGCATAAATTAATTTTAAGTCAATTGATTTTACATACTCAATTCTTTTTTTGAAATTTTTTAATTTTTTATTAAAATTATTTTCCATTCTTTGAATTAGTACATAATATTTACAAGAAATATGTGAAAAAGAAATAGAAAAATAATTTTATCTTTACATAATATTTAGACAAATGTATTTTTTACATATCATTTAAGAAAATATATGCGTTTAGATCTTCTGTTAATTTCGATAAATTTGCACAAATATTAATAATTTACACCTATTTATTAAGTTTTTACATCTATATTATTACGTGATAATACTTTATCTTTGTTTCAAAATTTCTTTTATTCGCTAAACAAATAATAAAATGAAGTTTTTGCTTTGATAAGTTTCTTGTTTACTGTTGATTATCGAGGTGTATATTTCAATCAAGGTCAAATTCGATAAATTTATAATCAAATTTGTTAAAATCACGTTTCTTCAAGACTGCGGAAAAGAAAATTAATCGTATGGTCACGAACGTTTTAAAATGCATTCGACGGTACGACATATTTAAAATAGTTTTTTTGGACGGAGATGATTTAGGTAAAGATATTTAAAACAAATCTGTTTTTCGATTATTATTTATTAGCAAGATTAAATAAATAAGAGTATCTCCTGTCTACCAAGTTGAATGTTATGTGCCTATTTTTTAATGCATATTTTCTTGATTTCGGTTACAAGAACTTATAAACTATATATACTGTGTGCAAAAATACAGAGATTTGAAGAAATTGATATATTAAAAATAATTATCAGATTGTTTTCCAATCATTTTTTTTGGACACATAAATGTTTTAATTTTTGTAATAGATATAAATCGCATTTTCCTTGTAAGAAAGCAATTTATATCATATCTTATTTGTCGTGTGTAATGATAACGATTTATCGATAATTATAAAAATAATTCATTTTTTACGTGCCGCGAAGAATGATAATATACGAGTATACATGCATTTACAAAGTAACTTTGCGTTAACATATAACATATAAGCTCATTCGTTATATTTATTTATTATTCTAATTGATGCATTATGATTCTCCAAATCTCATAAATATGTGAACACATTCATTTTCACCACTTCTTCATATTTATTCTTCATTAAATTATACTTTTTCGTGACATTGATAAATTTTGTGTTTTAGATACAATACAATCATAAAATATGTCTCGGTATTATGCAAAAAAAATTGATTACTCTGTCAAGTCGGGATTTCCTTCAAGAAATTCTTCAAATATTTAATGTATTTGAAAACATATTCGTCTCGAATATGTTTTGGACAAATATTGCTGTCATTAAAGCGCATTTTTTGCACGAATATTTCAATTTAGCAGAATTAATGAATCATAAAATTTCTTTCCACTAACTTGATGATTTTATTGACGAATATCACGGAATGATTATTTGAGAACAAAAACTTTTTTTTCACCTTTTTTCCTAAGTAAATATTTTTCTGTTTATCTACTTGAATAAAACTAAATTTTAGAATTAAAATTACATTTTTTAATACTAAAATAAAAAATTCTATGTATGATTGAAACGCGAAAAGAGAATTTTTTAATTACATTCAATTACATTCAAAAAAATATTCATAAAGTTTCATTAGTATTCAAAAAGTTCAAATTGATTCTGTAAAATGATGTAATTATATAAGTTTTTTTTTCTAACCGCATAATCAGATTTATATTAATATACGCTAGCTGAAGTATATTACGTTTTTAGAATAAAACAAATAGAATTACTGAAATAAGATATTTTTATTTATAATTTCTTAAACGTAATCTCTTTAAAAAATAAGAAACTTTTCGACAGTTGGGAAAATTTTATTTTATTTTGCGTATTAGTGTTTTGAAGCTATTGAGCATTGAGAAACAAAAATTAAAAGAGAATTAAAAGAGAATTAAAGAAGAAACTTTTACTAATCCAGAACTTCTTAAATAGATAACATACTGATCATTTTAAATAATGTTTGTCTTAATAAAATTGGATTGTGTGTATGATATATGATATATGTTATACTTGGTTATCGAAAGAAAAATTAAAAGGTGAAAAAAAAGTTTTAATTTTTCTGACACTTTAGATTAGTATTCTCAATTTTTCAAACATCGAGATATTTAATATTGAAAGCAACAGGCTATTAATTATAAAAATGGAATTAAAAAACAGAATACGTTGTTCTTGTGATATGACTGAATCTTCTAATTTATTTACATTTTCAGGTTAAAGATGAACGATTGTGACCACTAAAAAAATATTACAATAAGAGCATTAAATTCAAGACTCGCTAAGATTAATCGGAAAATCAATTTTTTGTCTTATATAATATTGTATATAATTTTGCATTTGTAGGAATAGGGAAAGAAAAACAGATTTTTGAAAATATACACAAATAGGTTTCGAAATTCTGTATATTTGAACAAATTATCATTAGTTTTCGTGGAGAAGAAAATTCAAATCATTCACCATTTACTTACTCTTGTTAGTGAGAATCTCTCTTAAATCTGCCACAACACACCGTCGCGAAAAATTTCGATGTTCGAGTTGCGAACCGTCGCCGTTCGCGTACGGATCGCGACTAAACCACGTCCGTCTATAGAGCTTCTCTGACTGCTACCAGCACGAATTTTCCATCACGGTTACAATAGCTGACTGACGCGAGTGCGTATATCAGACGCTATCAGTGACTATAAGACGCAATCGTTATCAGTGTACAGTAGAAATGACTATTAGACCAAACCGTTTCTGGATAGGATGACTGTTCGATCTGCATCAGTGTTTCGCTGTAGAGCTAGAAGTAGTCTATAGTCCAAGGAAAATTATACCCGGTAGCATAGCATACGCAAGAGTGGAGAGAAACCGAAGTCGTGACAGTATTTCAAAATATCCTTTCGTGTCTCGAATTGCTTGAAAGACTGACCGTCGAGATAATCACGCAACCTCCCCGTAAATTCGCAATGTAATCCGTCTTATTTCTAAATAGAATTGAATAAGAAGATAGGAAAAAAATCCCACATTAATTGTATGGAAAATTAGTCTCGGTGAAATGAGTTGGTTTTCACATGTAGCTTTTCTAATCTGATGAACAAAAGATGTCATGAACGGACTCAATAATGGATAGTTTTTGATTTATGGTGTGTCGAAAATATAAGATTTGTATTGTGCTCTGTACAAACTAGCAAAGCTTTAATATGTTTTGGAAATCTGTTCTTCGAAAAGTATTTTAATCAATCCTATTTTCCAATTAATTTAAAACAGAACAATATTAATATATGTAAAAAATATTTTTACTTTTGACATTACTTACGCGCGCGGATGATTTATGTAAATCAAGAACGTTGTAACAAAAATTTTTCTCTTTTTTTTTCCTATAAATTTTTTAATTTTAAAGTTAAAAACATTTTCTAAATATGAATTTTTATGCAAGAAATTCAATATTTTGGAGAAAAATCGTCACCAATTTTTTCATAAAAACCATTTAAAGAAGCTTTTGAAATAATTTTTTATTAATTTTTGTAATAATGTTCTCTAATGTCAATAATGTTTTATCAAGCTATAAAGTAAAACAAAAATATTTAAAAAATTTTTAATCTTATGTAATTTAGGAATAAAATATCGCAAAAACAAAAACTAAAAAACAAATTTACATCTTTATCTTTCTTCTCCAAAATGCATTTTTGAAAACTCCTCTATGATATTTTTCATCGAGATATTTAACTTTTCGAGAAAAATCTCAAAAATTTCCTGAATTTATGAACGGTAGTGTATACATATATATATTTTTTCAGTTAATAATTAAAAAATAATTATGTATCTTCTTCTCTATGACGACAAATACCTTCAAAGAACAATTTTGTTTATCTATAAAGTCGTAGAACGCGAATAAATAGCGAAACCTCTTTCCAACTTATCAAATAAAATAAATTTTTTGATATCGAGTGATATCGATGAATTCGCACGGTAATGAG
The DNA here is from genome assembly GCA_037157785.1 of Cephalotes varians. Taxonomy (NCBI): domain Eukaryota; kingdom Metazoa; phylum Arthropoda; class Insecta; order Hymenoptera; family Formicidae; genus Cephalotes; species Cephalotes varians. The sequence continues at coordinate 2,429,006 of JANQDE010000005.1, read as the reverse complement.
ATTTCTCTTTGAGATTTTCGCAGTGCTAACTGTGGCATTTGGGAGCAATCTACTCAATCTCACTTTCGTCCTTGATGCGAAACCACTACGAACATAATCTTTCTGACCAAACGGGATCCTCTCTCATTTATAAAACATTCCATGGCATGCTAAAGTCTATCAAGAATCATAAATTCTTGATGTTCTTAAAAACTACAATTTATAAATTTTTAAAGGACATTCTATAACTAACCACATTTATTTTTGACGATACATTAATCTCATTAATTTCAAAATGGATTATCGATACGGAAAACTTGACGATTGTAATTGGAAATAATATATAAAATCTGTGTTTACCCGGGAAAACATTTTTCATNATAATTACATATGTAAATATACATAATTATATACAAAATATCCATATATATTTTTCTTTTCACAAATAATTTCCGTTTATATGTACAGATAATAATGATAAATAATGATAAATAGAAATAAACAATAATTTAAAAATTTTTAGCATTGTTTTTTTAATAAGAATAAAATGTAAATAATGAGAAATTGCTATATAAAGGTAACAATACTGAAAGTTATATATATGATTATATATGAGCAATTTATTCTTATTTTTTCAAATTTTACTTTATAAAATAACAGTACTAAAATTATTCTTTATTTATATTCTATATTTATTTTTTATTTCTTCTTATCATTATTTAGCTTATAAATATAAACAGAAATTATTTTTGTGAGAAATTATGAGAAGAAAACATATGTTGACATGTTTTATATATATTTATATATAAAAATTTTTTATCGAATATTATGTTTAAGTAATAAATTAAGCAAGATATTTTCTTTTAACTCCCCAAATTAAAATATATTGATTAGATTTACTATTGGTTAAATAAAACTCAATTTATATTAATAATTTTTCAGATAATAATACAGTGTGTATTAAAAAATTTTTGCGATAATAATAAAATATCTAAAATAGTGTATCATAAAATATAGAACAGTATATAAAAATTCCAATTATTTAATTATATTGCAGACTACTTGTAATATATATAAATTATGCTGATTGATTATTACAAGCAGTCTGCAATACAATACAAAATGCTTTCAGACCTTTTTTTTAATATAGCCAGAAATGTCAAAGTATAAGTCGTATTTTACATAAAAATAGATAAGGTAAAATATATTCTTTTCAATACAAAGAATTTTGAACTTACCTGACCTAATGTAAAGTGACTTATGATATTTTAATCTTTTTGATTCTTTATTATGGAAGATAATCTCAGTTTGAAAACTATAAAATATAAATATGTACAAACAGATATCTTAATTAATTGAGTATTTTTATTGTATACTATCATATGTTTTTCTCATCAACATCTGCATATTGGCTCTTATTAATTAGTCTTATATATATAAGTTTTATATATATAATCTTTGATAATACCTAAATGATAATAATTTTATCTTTTAAAGTTTATTTTTATTTAATTACATTTTTTAATTACATTTCTTATGATAAAGCAAAAATAGAAAATCTATTGATACGCACAAAACGTTTTACGGTGTTAATTTTAATTTTGCAATAATGTGTTATTCAAAAATAAAATTTTACCGATTATAATCTTGTATACAGAATGCTTAGAGAACAATATGATAAGCTGCAAAATATTACGAGACCAGCTAGAAATGTATTTTGAGAATTTCGGAATCTCAGAATCTTTTGTTTCGTTTAAAATAATATTTTCGAAATTACATTCCGAGATTACATTAACATTTGTTTTTTCTCGTCTTTCTTCTTGGAAAAGCAAAGGAAATACCAAATTCTCGGTATCACATTTTTTAGAATTATGTAATTATTTATTTAGTTAATACTTTTAATTTTTTGGAAAAAAGCTTAACAATAATAATTCATAAACTTTAATAATAATAATTTACGATATTAGATGTTTAATATTTTCATACGTTGATTTTAATACTTTTCAGATTCAGCAGTTCAAAAACTACAGAGAAACATACTATTCTTATTTTCACTTGCCGGGAGTAAGTAAAAATATAATAATGTGTTATCTCTTTATATTGAACACATTCGATGAGAATCTCGAACGTTTTAAGATAAAATTCGAATATTTTGAGAAGCAAGAATCTCAATCGAAACGAGAATCATTTGTTTTTGTCGATTTTAGTATCACTTTTTTCGTTTATATATAAAGGCTAGAAGAAATAATGCTAGAAGAAATAAAAAATAAATATAAAATATAAATAAAAAATAATTTTAGTATTATTCTTTTATAAAAAGTAAAATTTAAAAAAATAAGAATAAATTGCTCGTATATAATCATACATATAACTTTTCTGTATGATTATTTATATATGATTATATATGAGTAATTTATTCTTATTATTTCAAACTTTACTTTTTATTAAAATGCTAAAAATTATTTTTTAATTATTTCTTAATTTATTTCTTTTCGCCTCACTCGAAATGCCAGCTCAACAAATGACTGCAAAAAGTTGAAGATTGTAGAAAAAATGTTTCTCACGTCGCCGATTATACTTAATAATAAAATACAATCAGTTTCTAAAATCGCAATCGTTATTGATGAAAACAGATAAAAAACATGATTTGAAGAATGTAAGATTGCACCTATCAAAAAAATAAATTAGTCTGCATCTATATTCAGCTTACCAGTTTATATTATTTCCTGTTTATAAGATTTGTCGATATTTGTTTTTATCGAGTTCTAAAAATAACGATGTTATTAATATGTTTTCGAGACGTTTTTTTTAAATTAATAAATGAATCTTCGTAAAATCTTCGCAAAATCAAATTAAACAGTCATTACTAAGTATTATTTTTATATTAATTTGCTAAAATCTGAAGCATTACAGTTAAATGTAAAATATTTAACTTTGAAGAATAAAATTATAATTAAATATAATGTGTGCTCAAACGTTCGCATATGCGCGTAACAAAAAATGCTGTCTTTATGCGTTTATTTAGATGTTCAACAAGAATGTCAATGTCAAGAAACAGAAATTCTTGGTTAATTTTTTAAGATAGTTTTTCAAGCTTTTTTTATATTATAGATTCTTTAACTTTGCATTCCAATAGAAAATATGATTCATACACTCAGAGAAGAAAGTCGTACCAGCAATTAGAAATTTGAGGACAAATAGCACCTCAATTATGTATTATAAAATTGTAATAACAACAATGAATAAGTAATACAAACTAAGAAAATGTAGTAATATAAACCATTTATAATAAATTGTTCAACAAACTACAGAAATATAGTCGCATTATAATAATAATATTTTTTTWAAAGTCATTTCAACAATAATTAATTAGTTATGCTTCACTTTAAAAAAATATTTGTCTAAACTAAAAAAATGTAATAGTTATATCTTATTTGTATAAAATCTATATAACTGTGTAATGATAGTTGAATCGCTATTTCACTATCAATTAATAGTTGATATATATTGTTACTATATTTTTATAGTATTTAATACTATTTTAGTTCTTGTTACTTTTTAAAACTACTTTTATAAAACTAGTGCCAGATACTTAAATTACAGAGTTGTGAAAAATATAGTTGCCACTATTTCGTTTTCTCTTAGTGTAGTAGCTCATAGTAAAGTCAATATTTACCATTGTATTTTTCAAATGTGGATCAAAAGTCATGGACATTATGATAAGCATTAATTTTCACTTTATCAAGAGCATGTAGGGTAAAAATCTCAGTAAACTTTCTGATAACTTATGACTTTTTAAAGTTGCTCTTCCGAAGTATTTTAAAGTTAAAATATTTTTAAAGAAAAGTAATCAATTTAAAAATATTTCTGATGAGTATTTCACTGTTCACTGTTTTTTGTTTAAAAAATTTTATAAACATAGCACAGACAAATTTTTTTTTAAGCTAAAATCATCGGTATGAAAAGAAAAGTTTAAATATTTTAAGGATATCCGCAAACCAGAACTTGACGTCCTTATTTTTAAGAATGATTCAGATAAAATCTTTAAAATAATAATAAAAAAATTTTTTAAATAATAATGGTTTGGATAAAATTAAAATTATAGTAGTTAATAATTATAGCAATTAAAATTTTTTTATTTTAAGCTAATAAAAAGTGTTTTGTCGAGTTAGTAAAAAATTGTGATCTATGTATTAAAAATATTAACAAATGAGTTGAGTCAGTTTTTATTAAATTTCAAAGCGACGATTTTGCTTTAAGTCAAGAATATAGTCTGACACACGTTTTGATAGAACAAATTTAATAAATTTGAAATTACACATAGAAATTACATGAAAGATATTTTACAAAATTATTTTAAATCAAAATTTGCTAAAATAGTAGTAAAATTTCGTAAATTATTGATTTTTTGATATTTTTAATTTAATACTTTTATATGTAGAATAACTGGAGAAATTATATTATATAAAAAAATTATACAATTTTATTTAAAAAAATGTCGACGATCTTTATGTGACTTGGAAAAATCATTTTTCTTTTAATTGATTTTATTATTGTTTGTTCCTCTTCAGATCATACAACTTTTGTCTGAAACATTTTTTTCTAAAATCCCCTGTTTTTCAAATATTTTACTGTCAAAAATCAAATGGGATTTATATATATACAAGATCTTGTACACACACACGCACACACACACACACGCGCGCGCGCGCAAAAAAAAAAAAATTATTATCAAACTATCTCTCTATTATATATATGACATATAACAAATATTTTAGCGCTAGCAATAAATTACTCAAATGTTTGGCACAATAAAGATATATTGTGAACTGTTATGGTTCTTAAAATAACACAAAATAATAACGTGCGCAAGTGCGCTATTATATAAGAAACGTTGAGTGATATCGCAATCTACTTTTTAAATACTGACATTTTAATTAGCAACAAATCATAATTTTATCGATAAACTATCATAATTCTATCGTGATAAACTAGATTCTTCTTGTGATAACAGAATAGCAGAATGATTTTACACTTCTTGGACAAATAATAGCGATTAAACGTGCATATATATATATATATATATATAGATATGATATAAATATGCAATCTTAATTTTTATAACAATGGTTTTTATGACAATTTTATAACAAACAATGTAATTTAAAACAAAGTTCAATATGTTTCAAAGTTCAATATGTTTCAAAGTTCAATATGTTTCAAAGTTCAATATGTTCATTATCATCGATAATTTATTAATCCTGTTTATCAATACTGTTTATATTATCGATACTGCTTATTATCGAACCGCAAGCAAATTAATTGGCATGTTATTACTTCTGAAACAATTTACAAATTAATAAGTATAATAATGTCTCGCGATATTGCAAGATACAAGCATAGAGATCGCGCGTTAATACATCATAATCCGATTAAACATTTTGATGCTATATTTATTTTCCTATAGAAAAGAAAGAATTATATTGCACAACCGAGCTCGAGGCAGTACTCCAATTTATTGATTCCCTTCGGCCGTAACATTTATCGATCGGAAAGTGCACATTAGGTCTCTCATACGAGCAAATCTCCGAATAGAATAGGCGACTTATTTTTTTCCGTCGACTTCCGTCGATTTTTTTCCGTTTGCCTTTATCTGTTTCAAGAATGATAAATATCACGATAGCAGACTGCTTCATTTACACAAATTAACATTGCACAAAATATTTCTCATATCTACTCTTTAAGAAATATTGTGAGGAAAAGAACCGCATAATCCTTAAAAAATAAAATTTTTAGAAAGCATTATACTTTTTATTTTTAAAGTAATAAAAAATTGAAGAAAAGATACTATAATAAAATTTATTAAAAAATATTGAAATATCACATACGTACGTACGTACTTGCAGTATAATAATACTGTCGCATTAATTAGAAATTAATATTATGATTGGTTCATTGTTTAGAAATTAATTATCAGAAATTAATATTATAGTACTCTTTTGACAATGAATAATGCCTATTGTAGGTACGTTTACTTTCTCTTCTCTAAGAAGATCACGCTCTACGTGCGCCGTGAAACATTTGTATGGAGATACTACAATTAAATTTTTCTCTTCTTTTGTTTCTTTTGAATGCTTTTTACAAATGCTTGTTGAAAAATATCATGTATACTTATTATACAATTATACTTGCACTGTTTATTTCATAATATTGTACAAAGTATTATAATAATTTATGAAGAATTTATAGAAATAAGCAGACATCCTTGTTTGTAAATTTCAGTAATTTTAATTCACTTATGTTTGTGTTATCTGTAACTTTCAGTGACGGAGTCAAGAGTTATCGAAATCGAAATGCTGAATCGAGTTTCGATACGATACAAATAACATACAATTAAATTATTTCTTGAGGCACAACATTTCACTTAAATACTTCGAGTAAAAGAGAATTGAACTTCAAATTACGTTGACAAATTAAATTTGAAAGAGAAGTTAAATTATTATAAATTCGGATTGAAGAGATTACATTGCAGTGGCATGCTCTGCGCTATAGATAGAGAGATATACAATGATTTGACAGTGCGGTGCCCTTGCACCGTGTGTTCGCTTTCGATTTACACTTTATATGAAAGTTGTAAAAGGAAGAAGTCAGTTATAGACCAGTTGTTAACTCGCAGTCTACGTAATATCAATCGAAACGCACAGCAGTCCATTGACCGTTCCTTGTCGTTTCTATGAATAGTGCAATCGATATAGGGTTCACGAACTCTTGCAAGCGGCAAAGGCAAGTTCTCGGATGAGGACGGTATAAGATTGATCGTGTTCGGAAGGTGAAGGATCACTGACCATGTCGTGAAAAAAAAACAAGAAGAGATTAATGGCGTTTTCCAGAGATTCGTTTCGTAAACAACTTCGACTTGCGATAGGTTTTTGCAGAAAGAATATAAGTTCGGATACTGAAAAAATTTGAAGTTAGATATGAAATTATTCAAAAACACCATTACTTTCTTGCTCATTCGATATAGTTATCGTATGTATAATCGCAAAAATGATAATGTTGTTATTACGACAAAACGTGCTTTTTTTCATTATGTAATTATATGATAGCGCGATATAATTAGTTTTGTCATATTTTTGCTTTAGTAATAGCAATTATAACCGCTTCAAAAAATTCTTAATTTAAAAATTATTAAACTATATTAATTCAATTTAAAACAGCAAATAAATAATTTATCAAATTATCATAACTACCACGTCAAAATTATTAATTTTAAAATTTGTTTTATAAAAAGAATTATTTATAACATAACTCTATTAAATACTGTTTTACATTATTATATTAAATAAAATCATAATATAATAACATAATAATATAGTTTATTTATATCAATAAGCCAGCTTTCTTTCCTTTGTTTTTCTCTTTCTCCTTTTTCTCTCCCCTTCTCTCTCTCTCTCTCTCTCCCTAGAATGTGTATTTGTTACATTGTATAGTGTTCTATCTTTTATATTCTTATTAAAATTTTTCCACAAAGTACTATATATATAAAAMAAAAAAAAAAAACAATTTACAATATGGGCTCTTGATAATACAAATAACTAACAAATAAGTAAGTATAGAAAGGCAAATAAGAGCAACGGCGCGGTTATTGATGCACAAAAATATTCATGTGGATATATTCTTTAATATTACATAAGTTGAGAATTCCGTCACGGAATTTCCGTATTACTGTTTATTCGAAATGTGCGCGCGGCTGATTTTTTTATAAACCATTTCAGAAATTAATTTTTTGGATTAAAAGATTGATGGATCATTATCTAAAACGTTAACATTATTCCAATTGAAATTATAATTAATCACAAATCGAATGCTTAGAAATCTGAAAATAGATCTGCCTTTTTTTTGTGTCAGAAATATGTTCATGGATTCTGGTCTTGAGCTACTTTTTAGTTTGTTCTAAATCCAGATCCATTAATTATTTTATAATCTTTCTATACGATTATTTTCCGAACTAATAATATTTGCTATTTTAAAAAAATGTTTAAACAAAAGTTGGAGATAGTCTGAAAGGGTACAAACAATGGTAAAATCAATAACAAAAAAAAATAAATTTTTTACATGGAAATCATCGCTATTTTTTAAAATTATTATATGATTATTTTTTTACATAACATGATTTCTTAATTAATGGATCATAAATCTTTTTTGGGGGTATTAGGGATTGAAAATGCCATTTTAAATTTTATCTTATAGTCAAAAATAAGAAAGTTTTCTGAGATAATTTTAATGTAAAAAACAATTTTAAAAAAAATTAAAAATAAAATTGTTATTCTCTCCTTGAATTTTTTTATCAATTTCATAAAAAAAGTATTTTAACTTGGTCTCTACTTACTATTTATGATAAATATTATAAATATTATAAAAATGATATTAGCTCAGTTGGTTAGAGCGTCGTGCTAATAACGCAACGTTATTATATTGAAAACACTGTCACAAAGGCACACGATCGAAGAGGACCGTTAGCTCAGTTGGTCAGAGCGTCGCTCTATTGATTGGCGAAGGTCGCGGGTTCGATCCCCTCACGGTCCAAGCTATATTTTTTAGCGAAATATTCGCGTAGAACAAATGCTATCATTTTTATAAATAAATCACAAAGTTACACTAAAAGTACTGTCACAACATACAAGATCGAAAAGGACCGTTAGCTCAGTTGGTCAGAGCGTCGCTCTATTGATTGGCGAAGGTCGCGGGTTCGATCCCCTCATGGTCCAAGCTATATTTTTTAGCGAAATATTCGCGTAGAACAAATCCTATCATTTTTATAATTAAATCATAAAGTTACACTAAAATATTCACGTAGGACGAATGCTGTTCTTTTCGCAAGTGAATCATTAAGTTTTATTGAAAACACTGTCGCAAAGATGTACCATGGAAGAGGCCCATTAGCTCAGTTGGTTAGAGCGTCGTGCTAATAACGCGAAGGTCGCGGGTTCGATCCCCTCATGGGCCAATTTTTTTTCCAGAGTATAGATCAATTTATTTATTATTTTTGACTAAAATATAACAATATTTTTATGACTAAAATATAACATTATTAATTTAAATATTTTAAGTAAAATTTTTGCGAATTTTTTGACGCTACAGTAGATTTGATATTACAAGGATGATAGTAACATATCGAGAACAGAGATTGTGAGAAAAGCTTGTACAGTTATCAATATTTTTAATTAATTTTTTTAAATATCCTCCTGTATTAATAAAAAATATTTAATCCTTTATATGTGTTAATTATCTTGTTTTTTTTTAAATTAATTTGAATTTTTTTAATAAATTAGATATCGCTTTTTTAGCACTTAGCACTTATTTATTCCTGATTAGTTACAAAAATTAAATATGTGAAAATTGATACATTACCGACAACAGTTATACATTGCTTCAATTTATTAATTATTGCTGGAAACAAGAAAGATAAAATGATTGATTGATAAAAGAAATTTCTCACATTTTAATTTTCAATGCAACCATTATTGGACATCATTCTTTAAACAAATATTAAGTTTATATTACTATTTGTAAATTTTAGTATTTTAGTAAATTTAGTATGATTAATCTACATTTTGCGTAGCAATAATAAATGCGTTGCTTGTCCTCGAGAGTGCGTGCATGTCAACGATTACGAGTTGAAAGGCATTGATACGGATTCGAGCTTTACGAGTCGGTAAAGAAGATCGGATGATAAATTCGGATTTTCTGCTCCGCTCGCCACCTGCAGATGCAAAGTCAACGATGGCGTTGGTGGGGGTGAAAGGATATGTTATCCGGGCAGCCACCTGTCGCGCGCATGCGCAGGCCACGCGTCGCGCAGGACACCTTGCCGCCCGCGACGGAACAACCGTCAGTGTAAATCAAAATGGCGAGTGCGATGAAGGTTCGCGGCGGATGGCGGTGCGTCTCGGCCGCGCTCGCGTTTCTCTAAATGGGATGCACGCGATGATGTGATCCACGTGACTCGCGTCGACAATCGCGGCGACCGCGGAAGCGACGATCGGAGATCCGTCACGCTTTTTTTTCCCCCCTCTTCTCCACAGACATCGAACGTCCCGTTCAGCGCGACTGGACGTCGAACACCCTCCAGTTTCCGGAGCGATCGACGACAGGGTGACGGCGACGTGCGAGATCTCCCGCAGCTGATTGTAAGTGTCGAGCGACAGTTCGCGCGTCGACACGCGCGTTTCGCACGGGGTGTCGCGACGCTTTCGCCGGGCGTATCGCGCGACGTTTCGCGTCACGCTGTCCAGCGTGCACGAGTCGGAGCCCGTCTCGCTGTCAACGTGACACACCGACGTAAATACTGGGGGTCGTCGCGCGCCTATCGACTCGCGCGCTTACGCGCGTGACGAAAAGCGGAGTCCCCCGCGTTACTTCACCCGCGTCTTACGTAAATCGCGATTGTGTGTCGTGGACTATGAAATCAGTAGTTTCCCCGTATGGACTTTTCCTCCCGGAGCGAATTATTTAAGAAAAAGAAACAGGAAAGAAAGCCGACTTTTTCTCCGCTATTTCTCCAGGGTTTCACTACTCCGTAGTGCGGGAGATTCTTGTAACGAAATAAGTTTATGTATCTTAAAGAGAGAATAGCGTGATCTTTGAATTTCTGACGAGTCCGAGCTCTTTTTCTTTGATAATGTATCGCGACTTGGTACACGCAAGTGCCGCGGAAATAATCACAACTTGCAGTTCAGTTTCCGTCGTAAAGTTTCATTGCAATTTTATATATCGTATGCGCCTCGACTTCTCTCGTTCCAATTTGCAACTTCAACGAGAAACGGGAAATAATTGAACCGGTTAAATATCCTATAAATATTGAAATTGCTCGGCACGCCGTTCTCCGTTGTGCCGGGATTTCACGGGAAATCACATCGCGTATTGATTTGCCGACGTGCACGACATTCGTTAAAAAACGTGACACGCGTCGAACGCAGCTATCGAGAACTTCGGGAAACTCGCTCGTGCCCGTCGATGCTCGGAGGAGATGAGTCGAGAAACAATACCGCGTACAACTCGTTTTATGCACACTTATCCCGGAAGTGCGTCGCGAGACTTCCCACATCTCCGATATCGCAGAAACGAGCTTCTCATTGTCACCTCCAGTGCGAGACATTCATAAAATTGCACAGGGGAGTAATCGGTGAATCGCTATGGACAACAGCTTGTTTTATTTTGCGGATTAATTGCGTCGTACAATCGATAATGAAAATCATAATTAAAATCAGCATCAAGGCTAACAAGATACTTCAGGAATGATTATCTAAGAATCTGATTGCTTTTCGATAGATTTCCAATGTTTATTTTTTCTAATGCGTCATTCAATTTAAAACCGGCATCAAGGCTGATAAGAATAATTATCTAAAAGTCTGTTTGTTCTTCGATAGATTTCTTATGTCTATTTTTACCAGTGTAGGACTTTAATCTTGGTTTAACTTATTTACTCTTTGTCTTCTCCTGATTCTAAGAATTGAAAAAACAAGATAAAGAGTAAATTAAATCGAGAGAGATTAAAGTTGATCTATTGGAGTGGAAATGAACACGATGACTAAGATCGTAATTTATATCCATTTTTATTACTGTAGATTAAAATGACATTAGAAATTGACATTAATTGGATGCAAAAATTCTTCTTCGCTGAAGCTTTAACCTTCTCTCTGTGTACAGAGGTGCAAACATACTCCAGGCTAATAAAAACGTAAATAAAAATAATTGCCGAATGGAAAATTTTGAAAGTTTTCTTAGGGATAAAAAAGAAATTATTCGCATCGATTCTGACGATGCATCTTAAATTAATTTTTTTTTTTTTTTATTTATACCGAACGTTAAAATATTTGTACACAGAGAGAAGGTTAAAGATACGAAGGATAACACGCAGAATTTCCACGACTTTTCGCGATTGGCTACGCTATCGAACCGAACGACATTTTACGTGACGAGCGATTTGCTCAAAGACGCGCGACTGCGATTCGACGTGTCCGTGAAATATTCGCTTCTCGCGAAGGGAAGGACGTGCCGTGATTTACGGACGAGCGAGACGGTATATTTGCGTCAGGCATATTGCACGAGCATAATGAAATTATCAGCGTGGAACCGCTCGTTCAAATTGAAAGCTAACGTCATTCTTTTAGACCTTTTTTTAGAATCCAACTTGGCACGCACGTTCTATCGTGAGTTTTGCATTCTTTTTTGAAAGATAAAGATAGATAAATTATTATTCCTTAATGTGCAGTGGTTTATCCCCGTGGCAATGGATGTCCAGATGTTAGTCTTGGATTTTATTGTTAGACAAACGCTAGACTAGTCAGGAAAAGTACGTCTTTTTTTTTTAAAAAAAGGTAAAATATTAGATCATTTTTTATTTTTATTACAATCTTTTTCTATTCATTTTTATATTATTTTTATATTTTTATATCACAGATAGATTTCCTTTTTCGGAATTATACTCTTCATGACATGAGAATAATGTGAAATTTATTAATTATGGAGATTATGAGTTTGAAACGTTTAACGGCGAAATATTAAACGATCGTAATTAAAAAATTTGTTGAAGATAAAGATATCCAAGAAGGCCGTGTTCTCGGAAAGTAGGACATCCGACATCACACTTTAATTTTATTTATACCCCCATTTGCGCATACGGATGATTGATTGCTCCGGAATAAATAAAACATATTCCGATGACAGTTTCAATGCGAATCTGGGGAAATTTATGAATAGACGTCAAATATTTCTAAATATTTAGTTATGTAATAAATAATGCGTAAAGTATATCATGAAATAATAAAAAATGGAGAATTCTCTTATCGCTCATCGGAATATAAAATATCCATCGTGTCGTTATTTTGTTTTTTTCCATATCAACACCGAATATCGAAGGCATCAGTTTCTCGTTTGATTTTTACACTTCTGGATATATCGTTTGAAACTGTTCCGTAATCAGCTGGTCCTGTGGCGCAACGGATAACGCGTCTGACTACGGATCAGAAGATTCCAGGTTCGAATCCTGGCAGGATCGGGGCGTATCTTTTTTTTTTACCCCTCGTTCAATCTCAATATTTTTGTGACTCATCGTACCTTGACGAGCCGGAGTATATTGTTGACGAGGATTGCGCAACGTAACCGGTTATACGCGATGTCCAACCGAGCGTTGCGTCGATATATCACGTCGATATATCTCGGGGAAAACAAAAGGCAGACACGCGTATATCGGTACCGCGTACTCTACGTAATTCAGCTATTTTTGTTTCTCAATTAAAGTCCACATAACCAATCGCGCGATTTCCCGTCGAAATAATTAATATTTATAATTGAGACGGATACTGTCGCAACCGAAAATTTCGGTTTTCTATCGAAGCGAAGTTGTATAAGCGACATATTGCGGATTTTTTGTTTCAATGAATTTATAGACAGAATGTAAAATTTGCAACAATCTCGTCGTATTTTTAAAAAATAATATCTTATCTTTTTTTTTTTAAGTGTTGTGCGATAAAGTTCGTGACTACGAGCTTTGCGAAGAATAATCGCGCGTGGAATCGCGTACAAGAATGATTTTATAAACACTGTATACACGCTTCTTCCTGATACGACATTTGTGATTGTAGATCGTGATAAAAATTTAATGAAATCCGAGAATTGATCTGCGAACTTTATCGACGCATCAGTATGCAAAAAAAAAAGAAAGAAATCGCAATCGCGTGACAGTCATTTTCCCGGCGGTTCTACTTTAGGACACAACCGGTGCATCGGAACGCGCGTCTAAACTAAGCGCAACCAGGAACCGAATTTTTCGCAACGGATCCTCCGGAGAATATCCAGAAATAGTCCGCGTTCCGAGCGCGCCGACCTGAGGCGCGTGTCCACTTCCTTTTTTTTTCACGCTTCAGGGCGCATCTCGTGTACCTTCCACCGAGTGTATTTCGAGATAAATTCTTTCACTCGTCTCCGTGAGATTTCCGCCTTTGATACTTCGAACAAGTGCCAGAGAGCTCACGCTCTGTAATTTATTCTTGGTAACATACGTTATTATTTTCACAGACAGAAAAGAATCCGGATCGAATCTCCGAAGATTTTCTTTGACATTATTGATTTGAAGCTCAAAAATTTCAGAGCAAGAAATTGAGATTTTAAAAATAATAATTTGTGTGTGGGGGGGTGTGGGTGTGGGTGTGGGTGTGGGTGTGGATGTGGATGTGAGTGTGGGTGTTATTGAGAGATTATTTTTAAAGAATATAGAAGACTATAGAAGACTAGTCTTCGAAGACTATAGAAAATTTATTCCGCATATATTGCCGAACGTCGCTCGTTCGTAGAGTCGCCGCAATGTTTTGTGCAGCATAATTATTCTCTCTCAGCTGTTCCTCCGACGCCGTCTGCGGTCTCCCTCGGGCTTCCGCCGAAGGTCGCAAATTTCCGGGCACAGGAAGCGTCCATTTCCTCCGCTCGTCGTCGTGCGAACGACTGGAACAAACCCGAGATTCGTGGTTCAATTTGTTGGTATCTGCTCTCGTTCGCGAAGAGTCACATTGTTTGGAACGTAATGATCAAGAAACTCCTCGTTGTATCCACGCATCGAGGAAATGTGTTGTAGTTAACGATGAAAGGAGTTACTTCCCTATTCCTATTGAATCTCGAAAATCTCGAGCTTATGCGGGCGTGAAACTGTCGGCGATATGACACAAATTCTTTTTCTGCAAAACGATCAACAAATTTTGCGAGACTCTCGCCAGTTTGGTATATCAAAGAGTGTCTAAAATCTATCATTATATCATTATCCATCATTATATTTATATCGCTTTGATTGTTGTCAAAGAGTGAAGAACCTCACGGAAAAAAGATAGAAAAATATTAGTTGCGGCAGCAAAAATCTGTGTGCGGTAGTTAAATTTCAGTTGTAAGTTACACACATTCAGCTTACCACACACACAGATTCTTGCTGCTGCAACTAATCTTTTTCTTCCGTGCCGGATGGAATTATACGACGCGGATATAATTCGAACAAATGAAATGAAAAATATCATATATCATAACGATATTAGTGAAAACCGAGTAAAAAAATTTCGTGACGATTAGAATCCTCGTCGGATTTTCATCAAGCGAACTTGATTTGCCGGATTTTTTCAATTCTTTCGCAAACAGTTTTCACGCAAGAGCCGGCAAGATGTTTATCGTTTCCTCCAACGCGGAGGAAACTCTTTTCCGCGACGTGTTATCGGGCGCGGTTTGCAAGAAAGGAAACTCTTTTCCTCCTGTCGGCTCCTTTCGTTTATCTCGGCTTTTCTTCGCGCGCGATGGAGAGTGGCGCGTGTTACCGGGGGGTCGAGGAAACAAGCCAGCCATTCTCTTTCTCGTAAATAGTACCTTTGCTCGCCTATCGTTTCGAAACAGCGCGCGAGCGCGCGTGAAAAGGCTTTACTTAAGCAGCATAAATTCCCCCTATTGTACGCCGTACATTAGGGTGCGGGAGATGCATCAGCGATTTTCGTCGGTGATGAAAGCGGGAAAGTGCGCGTACACGTGCACTCGCAGCGTGGGTCGTCCTGCTGATTAAAAGATATCTATCGCGGGCTTCGTGACCTAGAGAGATGCAACTAGTAATCCTATTAAATGGACAGTTCGTCGTGCATTACAACCAAGTCGATACTGAGGTTGATTCATATTACCTGCACGCGCGTTGACGTGCGAAATTCTGCATGACTCTCGCTGCTTCTTCTGTGAGAACGATCGTTACAAGAATCTAATTGCGCAAAATGAAAAATAAATATTTAATTTTCTCTCGTGTATACACGCAGAAAATAATTGCGAAAATAAATATGTGAACGATTATAACGCGTAATTATATATGATCGATTTATCGATAAGAATAGAATTTTGTGCAAAGCGGTATGATAGCTCTCGGAATTTTCGCTACATCAACGTTCGTGCTTAGCGAAGTGAACTCGTGGCGATGACGTTAAATCTGTAAACGAAAAACCGCAATTTTTCTTTGAAACGCGCGTGTCGCAGAGACGCGCTAATTGCGACACAGCGGGACTTCGCAGTGGCATGTTACTTAAACGAATCTTCGCACCTGCACGTGTGTGCTCTGCAAAAACGACCGTTTGTGTGCTCTGCAAAAACGAGCGGCATTTTATGCTCTTCATGCAGATTCAGATTTTTTTAAAATAAATCTCACTTTCGTGACAAAAAATAATTTAATATACGAAAAAAACACTGCGCGTAAGGTGAAATATTTTATTCCGCCTCGGAAAAATGAATTCGGACGCAATACGAAATAAATGCATCCAAAACGAAATAGATGATAAATAAAATGTAGAACAATATTACACAGTATACATAAATTCTCGAGTTGCAATTGATTGAAAGTATTAATAATTTGGACATCATTTATATCATTATACCTTATTGTTTACTACTCATTTTAGGTATAAAATTCCGAGATTACTGCGCACGAATATATTACAGGAATTTTGAAACTTTGGAGCATTAATTTATTTAATGTTATGTGATATTACGGAACAGTAAATGTTATCTGTTGCTCAAAATTAGAGCATGCAAACTTTTCGTCAATAGCCTACTTTGGAAAGTTCTTGTTAAATCGATTATAGCGTAACGACTGAATTGAAACGGAATAGGCAATAACTTCAAAGGCGATTCGAGCGTGCCGGCGTCGCTAATCAGTCTGCCACTGCCGTCGATTTTACCGGCAACCTTCTTTTCTTGCACACATTATAATTTTATAAT
Organism: Cephalotes varians; assembly: GCA_037157785.1. Taxonomy (NCBI): domain Eukaryota; kingdom Metazoa; phylum Arthropoda; class Insecta; order Hymenoptera; family Formicidae; genus Cephalotes; species Cephalotes varians. The sequence goes on along the minus strand of JANQDE010000005.1, from coordinate 2,412,242 downwards.
TAGATTATATAGCACGGGACTTATAATAAATTATGAAAGCGAATCTTTACTTTCGCCGGTGTTTTGCAACAACGCATGCGTGACTGGTGTAGCCGCAGACGAGCTTTCGCTCTCGAAATAGTATATGCGTTATTATAATAACTTATTATAATAATAACTTATTATAATTTATTATACTCGTGAAGGAGGATAGAAATTCGCGAAATACGGACGGATTGTGTGCCCAACTGTTTTTCTTTTTTCAAAGTTTTCCCGCATCTAACGGAACGTTCCTTTGGACTTGTACGCCTGTCGACGAGTAACAAACCGATGCGTCAGCTAATATCACTTAAACGTCGGTTAAGTAATGATAACTGGTAATAATGATCTTTAATTGCACAAGTCATATCGCTGCTGCATTGGATGTTCTATAAAACGTGGACTTCATAGAATCAATACAGAATCAATTTAGCTTCATGCATTATTTCTTGATCAATTAGAAGCTGTTTTTTTTTCGACAAAAATGTCATTTATATTGCGCGCTCACAATTATAATAATGTCATAACGGACATATTTATCGAATATACGAGAAATACTTTCATATTTTTCGTAAAATATGTTTAATTAATACTTTTGATCAATTAATAATTAATTATCAATTGGTGCAAATGATTCAAACAACGCATCTTGCGTTGTCAACAGCGCTTATTACATGATGCGATATTCATACAATGTACGTTGAGAATGGACAATGTTTCCATGACATCGCGATTGCTTTTTATGCTCCCCAAGCGGCAAGAGATAGCTGCGTGTCACTTTTATCGTATCTGTTAAGTATCCATCTGTTTGCGTTACACAAAGATAATCCAAGACAAATCGAAGTGCGCTGTAGAAGAATAATATTATTTTGTATCTTTTGTAGAATAATATTATTCAATTTAGTAATATATTTAATGAATATATAATATTTAAGATAGAAACTGCAGCCCGGTATTCTTTCAATTGGACTATGTCAAACTTTTAATCAGAACTATTAACAATCACGATATTCCCGATATAATTATTTAAATTATACAAGCTCGTTTAATAAATTCAATTATGCTGATGAAGATTGTTAATATACAATACTAACAAGGATATATCGAAGTGAGATAATCGATATAATATCATATCAAAGCGAATGACGTGTTATGATACTTTGCTAGATTATTCCAGTAATATCAATTAAACTTTCTTTATCTCTTTTTTCCTCTCTTTCTGTGTAATTAACCATATAATAATCTCTAAAACAGAGCAAGCGTGACCTGTGATTTGAACCAACAGATCAAAGCAGTTTATTAGATTAGATAGATAACAGTCTGTACAATAAATCACAACTCGTAATTTATTGAACCGCGTTGATATCATAGGTGCAATTCGTGATCGGCATAAATCAATGCTGGGCTTAGACGATAAAGACTCGTACCGCACGATCAATTTCTACGTCTGGATTTCACTTTTGCGGGATCGATACGAGTGTAATTGCCTTTCGGATAAACTTATCCGAACTTTCAATCGTCGATAGAGATTTAATCTTTACTTTCCTCCTTTCACGAGTTTAATCCGCAAAATTATTTGTCTGAGCATTTGCAGTGCCAACACGGTATGTAGCGAACGGAAGCTACATTGTCATCTCAGCTTATCATTTTCATACGAATCCTTTCACAGATTTTTGTTTCTACAAACTGCGACGAATGAAATAATGCACCTGAAATAAATGGTCAATGAATGTTTTTGAAAGTACTTGTAAGAAAAAATCTGCCACTTTTAAAATAAATTTCTAAAAGCCGTTTCCACACATTTTTCGTGATGTCTCATAAAAATAATAATATGGACCGCTGTCAAATTGTCAATTGATGAAGCGATGGAAGGAGATGCAATCAATGGGCTAAAATGGGCTTATTTTTGTTTCTTTGGCGAGGGGAAAGGTAAATAAGGAGTGACACCGATTACTCGGAGAATGATTTCTCCGGGGCATTGTGTACGGCGAATGTGTACATGGAAGACAATGGAGTCCAAGAATATGTTTCGTGGTGAAACTGTTACGAAGAATAGGTCAGGTTGTCTGAAAATCTGCTGTAGAAATCTCTTGCATCGAGAAAGATTTCCATCGTAATACCTCACGATCGTCACATTGATAATTCCTTGACAAGTAACAAGCAAACTTCATGATATGTAGCAATATAGAGGGGTTAATTTTCGCGGAATTTTGGCCGATAAGATCAAAATATTAACAAAAGCGAATGCGCTTGAATAGTATATTATTCAAGCAGTTTTTCCTTAAAATAAAATTAAAACGCAATACTATTAATTTTTACTTAAATTCTTATATGAATAGTATATTATTTAAATACATTTTTTATTTTAGTGAAATAAAATTAAATATGATGCTATGATGCTGTTAATTTTACCTTGACGTGTATTATTTAATTATATAATTTATTTTTGTAAAATCGTTCGGAGTTATTTTAACTTTATTTTAATTTTTATTTAATAATTCTTTAAATGAAAGTTATCATTTGATGGCTTTACGAATGATAGAATTACAGAGTTTGTTATACGATGTTTTCATTATTATTATTTATCTTCGTATTTTTTTACTTCACTGCCCACGTGTGAACGTGATTATAAAAGTCGTGCAGCGAACACAATAATGTATTTAATAGATCTTATCAGCCTCATTGAGACTATGTCGTAAACAGTGACGCTCGAAAGAGCGAATATTGTAGAATTCGTCAATTTAGAAAAAGGATATTCATGCATGTCATAATATAATTTGCATATTAAATAAATCTGTATTTCCAGATGATTTTTGGATCGTGCAAATCCCACGAATAATGAATATGTTTTATCTCTGTCTAGATATATTCGAAGATAATCTTTTATAATTATTTATGATTCTAGTTATGTCAGTTTTGATTAATTATATTTGTCAATTCTCTTGAAAATAGCATTAAATGTAGTTTGCAAAAATTTATGTAATACATATCGGTAAAATGCATGAAATCCTAATTCTAATTCGATTTTTTTGCTCGCCTTAATGAAATATATTTTCGTCGAAAAGGAGACAAAACCATCGTAAAAATTTCAACGCATCCTACGTTAATTTGCTTTTGCTGCCAACATTGCTTTTATTTTTTGTTTTGCAAATTTTGAATACATTGTTTATTTTTGTAAAATAAAATTAAAACGTGATACTGTTAATTTTTATCTGAATTTTTACTTGAACGGTGTATTATTTAATTTATTTTTGTAACATAATTAGGTTGCATTGTAATTATATTCCATAATTATTTGAATGAAAATTATTGTTTTACGTTTTTAAATTGCGAATTCACGTTTAACGAACTTCTCACATGATACACTTTTACATAAGATTAATTGGGCAGAAAAGCTATCTCGTTGTATGTGTATCCCACAATCGCGCATGCAACTTCACCGGAGGAAATTAGATTATCGTCGGAGAGTGCGTGTGAAAGTTCATATTGTGAATATAATATCGGAGACAATCTGATGCAGCAGCTGCTACTGTTGCTGTTGCCACCTAAATTCGCCTAGAAAGACTGACGTTCCTTTAACGCGTGATTTCATTCTTTCTGCTCGGCTGCGCATCATCGCGCCGGTTATTTTCGGCTTGATTGAATTTTAATTAAAAATTTTTTAGCGAAGTCGCATTCGCGAAGAACGTTTAATTTAAATGAATCAGAATTGTAATTGTTTTTGGGAAAATCAATATATTCGTGTATTCACAAATTCATGTTCTTGATTGGATATTTTTGTGATATTTAATGAGAAATAAGTTCGAAAATCATAGAGCAAATATCAATTATTCGTGATACTTTAAACGTGCCGGATATCTCGCCGATTCCCATCCCTCATGATTTCGCAGTGCCATAATACTGTACTCTTTCTATATTTTTTATATTTCTTCTGTGCTTTACAAATTATATGTCGTTGTGAATGATACGCCATGCGTCGTATACGTAATGTAGTACGAATGTTCTTTATCGCTGCACCGACAGAAAAAGATTGCGATAAAACTTCTGCAGCGCAGAATGCAATGGATGTGGCAAATGACGTCCGATATACGTGAAAACCGAAAGCTCGTTTGAACGTGACATCACCACCCTGGGATCCTCAATGGCGAATTCCGAACAATACACAGAATGCAGTTTGCGAGGAATGGCAAAAAATCAGCTAAGTACGGGACCAAGCTGTTAGTATACCGATACAGTCGGTCGGAAAATCGAAGTTCATTACAGGAGTTTTTAGTTAGCGCCATTAGTTGCTGAAATTAACTCTTTTGTAAATCGGCGCAGATCGCTTCATCAACAATGGCAGAAAAACGGAGAATAATCCGAGTAACCGGTTCACGGTCATTAGTTTCGCGGGCTGCGCTAATGCGCTCGATAATTCGCGTTCATTCGAGCACTCGGCAGCACGAGGCGGTAAAACGCGATTTGCTTTAGTGTCCTCGTTAGCCTCACTTTGCCTCTTCATGAGCGTTAATGCCATCGACGATTCAAATGCACCTCTCTCCTCTTTGATGCATTTCGAGCGGAACTCGATGCTCTCCGAATCGACGATCTATGATTGCAAGAAGCGTTTTATAATATTTTTGTAAAATAATATCTTTTTCTATCGCGTTAACGAGAGTCTTCAGAAATATCTTGCGTAAAAGAATTTCTGACTTTTATTGAATATACTAGATATATTTAAAAAATTTATAACAAGATTAATAGCGTGGTAATAATAGTTTAACAGCGTGGTAATAATAAGTTCAAAGCTAACACACACTTGCTTGCTTAAATATAAAGTTTCCATGCCTCTTTTTGACAAAATTTTAATTTTAAGATTAGTTTTTTTTTTTAATGGAATTTTAGAGAATAGTTTGGTTTTTGTCTTCTTTCTTAATGCTGACGTTAAATGTTGCAATTCTAATATTAAATTTAATCCCAATTAACCTTTGATAGAAAAAAATGAATCAAGCGCAAAGAAACGAGTTTTTACTCAACGTTATCATGTTGATTTTATTGCGATTTTTTCAGAGTTTGTGCTATATAATTAAGAAATGAATACGCATTTCATGCTCCAATGATTATATCCTGTCGTGCAGGGAGCCTTCTCTCACTTTTTACCAAACATTCTACAAATCGGTGGCAACGAACTCAAAACTTTCGCGCATCAAGTTTTGTTATTTACGTTTAAGCAATTTGATTATGAAGATATCAGAATCAAGGTTTACGCAAATTGCGGCAAAAAGGCACGAAGGTCGCAATTTAACACGTTGACCATGGCTGCGTGACTCGATGCTGTAATTCGATGGCATGATATCATAGATAATAAATTGCATTGCAGTCTCTCGATGGCGTGCGAAATAAAAGAAATAAAGGTCTACAGATACGCAAAAAATTGCGAGTGCGATGAAATACGCAACCTTGGATGGAATGACACAATGGAGAAATTAGAAATTTTATGAGAATTTGCATTGTTAACTTAGGTAATTAAATCTGTTGTCCGCAGTTCGGGGAACTTACATACACGACGGTCGTTGAACTCCGGCTGCACGTTACTGCGCGAATCGCGAGACGGCCAATTTTTTTCACGAGCTTTCACGGAGCGTATGTAAAGCAGCACGCGATAGAAGCGAATTAAATCAATTATCCCCTTGGTCTGAAAACCAAGTGGAACGAAACGTAGAGCGTACAGGGAAGTAAACGCCTTCGTGATTCGCTGTTCGGTGCGATTTGGTTTTGGTTTTAAAAATTATTTTTTGGTATTCAAATCCGTTTTGCTATTAGGCCTTTGAATCTTCTCGAAGGAGCTGGAACACCGAAATAATGCAAACTGTTAAAATATTTTACTAATTTTACTAAGCTCACGTTTCTACAAATTAATCCTTTTATAATCTGAATTGCGATATTAAAGATGAAAATAATAGGCAATTTAATTTTTCAATGTACACTGACATTATTTGTGAGAAAAGTAATCTATAAAGAGAAATTTTTTTAAATATAAAATTGATCTGACATTTTCTGTGCAATTACAGTGTACTATATATATGTGTACTATATATATTTTTCCTGATCTCTTGAAACAATTTCACACATGTAAGATTGTTCAGGCCACATTGTTGCCTCCTTAATGGTTTTACTTAAAGCTGGAAGCTTTCATTAATTCTGAATTTTTATTTTCAATGTCGGAGTCGTTTGCATGCAATCAGTCAACGGCAATGATGCAATTAACAGCAGGATTATTAGCGCGTTTATAATTGGGCACGCATCCTTCCGGTCTGAAAACGAAGTGGGGCGAGGCTCTCAGCACGCGGAAGTGGAATTACGCAATACGCGAAATGCAGCGCGTTTTTTTTTTTCTATTTGCGTTCCGTGCGCAATTTCATACCTTGCGGCACAACACCGGGATCGTGTTCGCGAAGCGCCACGTTCTAATTGCTTCCTACGGATTATCGTCGACGCGTTAGCGCCGACCCAACACTTATTCGTTATCCTTTTGATCTCGAAACGAAATGGAACATGGCGTAACACGACTGTAATCGAGCTAAATCCTATCTGCTGTTAATTCGCATGAAATTCGTAGCATTTGCCGGCAAAAGCGGACGTACTTTATTTACGGAAACCAGCGGTTTGTAACATTGTCATCGCAGTTCCGCGTCGTACGCGATTATCGTCGTCCTACGGACGCAATTTTGCAATAAACCGCAATTTCGTGGAAACAAGCGTGAGAAATGTCGTTCGTGCGCTGAAAACGATCCCAACACAGGATTTCCGTATTCAAGTCGTGACGTTGTCAAACAAATGCCAAACATCGATAAAAAATCAACAAGTATTTAAAAAAGGACGCTAAATCTCTGATATTTTGAAATGTTATTTTGAAACGATGAGAAACACATACGTACGTATTTCTAGGTTCTTTTATTGTTCAACTAAAAAAGTTTTTTTTTACAAAAAAATTACCAAATTTTCATATGAGTACCTTTAATGGCACGAAGGATATCAAGTATTCCACTTCAAGCGCGTTGCATGTCGTTAGTTATAGCGGCCACAATTCGGTGGCACAAGACGTTCATGTTTGGCAACCTTGGTAAACTATGTCCTTGATGTACCTCTAAAAGAAGAAATCGTCATGTCGTTAAAAATGTTCAAGTGGAAGTTTGGTAACACGTGGAATTTTTTGTAAGAAATTTTTTTAATTGTTCTTCACAACTCTAAAATACCCAGAAATATGTGTGTGTATTCGTTTTTCTCATCATTTCAAAATACTGGAAGTTCGTCGTGTACATCTTGTATGTACAAATTATTTAAATATTTTCAAAATTAAGAGTATTCGTGTTATAAAGTTTTTCTGTTCTCTTCCATCTTGCCTCTTGAGAATGCCTGTCGCATCAGGGAGTATTCGAAAATTTCTAGCTGCGTCCCTGCGCATCCTTCCGCACGCGTTACAACGTGCGAGGCCGTGTTTCCGGTGCGTGAATGAAGTCACGTCGATGCGAAGGGTGCGGAGTTGTCAACGAGATGAACCTTTTGTCGCCCGGGGAAGAGGAGCGGCTCGGCCGTGTCGCGCCTATTGTTCCAACGTTCTTTATTAAGTCCGGATTACCGGTGGGAAAATCGCGCGCGACGTTCTCTCCGCGTGTTTCTTCCTTCCAATTTACCTACCTTCGCCGTGCAAAGGTGCGACCGGTTACAATCGAGAGAGCATGACTAACTGTACATGGACGAGTGTCTCGCTCTCCATGCTCCTTGATTTCATAATTACTTTGTTCGAGGAAGCAGAGCTGTCCACTCGCACAGCCTCTGAAGGACAGGATAATGGATTTGGATTTTGCGTAGTGATTTTTGTCATCAGAATCCGTACGCAAGAGTCAACTCTATTTGTTTAGGTGATATTTTCATTTGCTATCCTATTTGCTGTATGGAGGAATTAACATTTAACATTTTACATTTTCAATGAACACAATAAACACAAAGTTCGTATTTGCAAAGTAATAATGTAAAAGAAACAAAGACGAAAATCAAAATAAAAAGATGTAAAATAAAAATAAACAGATTTTATTTTAAAATATAACAGTTTTAATTCACTTTTTATATCTCTTGATCTTGTTTTGTTCATTTTGGCTCTTGTTTTTTTTGTTTTATTATTACTTATCTATCTTTTTTATCATTTATATTATTATTTTACATTTTAATGTATATGAATTTTTCAATTTATTAATTTAGGGAAAGAAAGAAGTCGTTAATTTTTTATATGTATGTATGTATATATATATATATATATATATATATATATATTTAGTTATATTAACTTTCATACTTTGAAATTTCAAAATTGCAAATTTCCTATCTCTGTAAAACTTCAAAACTGTAATTATGGATTTAGCATAGATAGCAAAGTGATCATCTTCGGTCAACTTCAGATAAAGTTCCGAACAGATAAAGTTCAGATGAATTCCTATCCATATTTCGATGAGATTTTTATTTCGAATTGTGATTTACACGTTTCGTGCCAACTCGCTCTTTTCTCTAGCAATAAAATTGAAAAATGGCGTCGTTCGATCTTTAAGTACCGCCGCGATATCTTATTCGTGTCACGCCGCAAGTTGCAACTGGTTGCGATCAACAGAGCATGACTGTCGTACTATATCTTGTTTAACGATCGCATCTTTCCGCCACACATTTTATGTGCATGAAGCTTAGATTGACATAAATAAATGAACGCACTACGGATGTTTACCATATTATTAATTTAATTATTGCGTATCGTTAATATTCTTAATTAATTAAGTACATGCTATCTTGACATCCGCAATATTTCTTTTCATAAAAACAAACTTTTTTATACTCTGTCTATAAAAATTTAAAATTATAGAATTATACAATAACTCATAAAGTGTAATAATTAACTCTCATATTTATTCTCAAAATATTTGTCATATGTATCGATCTACACATTAGAATGAAACGTTACCTATATTTTCTATCAAGATTTTGATTTTGTACGTATATAAATCGCTACATTTACCGCGACTTATCATTTCCCGTGCAATCGCAAATGCGTTCGGATTTATCAAACGGACCAGATGCGCCGGAGGCTCGCTTTTAACGCTACGGATGCCGTGGGCACTTAAGATTGCGTACGAGCACCTGCGTTTAACGCACTGGTCGGTTGGCGGCACCATCATAATTTCAATCTTGCATCTTGCGTTATTCGATACGAAAATTACTGTGCCGGTGCGCACTCGAAAATTCGACAAGTGGTACGAAGTCGATCTCAAGCAGATATTCTGAACCGAAAACCTTGGAATTATGAAACTTTTTACTTTTTTCGAAATTTTGATGAACGGGAGACACCTATCTGCGTTTAAAATGCATAAAAATATTAACAAATTTCAATTCGTATCTCGATCCCGAAATAATTCGCGCGTTCGACAAATAGCCATGTACTACTTCATAATTCCTTTTACTCGGTTATCTCGACATCCGCTGTATACCTGGAAGCTGGAGTCGGTATTGAATTTAAAATTCTTCAATGACTCACGGATTTCACGATTAAGCAACACGATTGCGGATTACTCACCGGTTTTTAACATTTCTCTCAGAGGTGACTAACGTCAGCCGCTTATTTGTTCGGGTTTAAAATCGTCCGAAATAGAAGTGCAACGATATTTAATATATTTGAATTGTTTGTGTGATTCTTCACGTTCGTACATATAGACGTGCTGATATATAGGTGTTTCGTATTTGTAGATACATCCAGATGACGCGATGACGCTACATTGGTGGATGCATTGGTTTTGGGTTACCACGCAATTTCTTGGTGAGTCAATTTGAATTTTTTTTTGGTAAATTAACATATTAAATCTTTTTCTTCTTATTAACACTAGTAATCATCTTAACTGTCTTTTGTTTTATTTTTAATCGTATCTTCTATTAACTTTGTTAAGATTAATAAAGAAACTCCTACAATGTCTTAAAGTCTTCTTTCAATAGCTCATTTTATTCCATCGAATACGATTGCAATATGATGAAATTGTAAAAAGCAGACAAACCCAATTTTATCAACCTAGGCGACTATCCAATTTTATTAGGTAGTTTATTTATCATTAGAAAATATTTAGAGATGTAGTCACAATTAGTTACGATAAAATTTTTATTGAACTTTATATATTTAAATTACAATTAGTTGTAGTTAAAATAATTTTAATGTAAATTTAATTATTACGAAACTTAATATAATAAATGAAAAGAAAGAATAAAAAGAGAGAGACAGAGGAAGAGAGAGAAAGATAATTAAATTCTTTTGTTAAGAAAAAATTGAAAAACTTGCATAAAGCTTTTAATTTTTTGCATTTTCTGTTATTTAGATTCTCGCAAGAGAAAGAAACATGATTTAATAATTATGTAATTTATCTTTATTCAATGATTTATACTTTGTCTTTCTTTTTCAGTAATTCTTGGGAGTCCTTTGCCATCTACCACATCGGATCCTGTCGACCAATCTCAACCGTCCCCAAGGGCAACGTCTTCATCGATTGAGATCGAAGATATCTATCGCACGTCGAAGTCAACCAGGCCGAGTTTTCGTATCGCCAAGGCTATCGGTCTTTACCCACAGACGAATACGGCCGTGATTCCTGACAGGCAACAATTTGTCACCACTATCGCTTCGTTGCTGTTGGAACGTGGAGGTACCGTCTCTGGGACGAGCATCCACGAGACAGTCGGGTTAAGTTTCCGTAATATCTCCAACGTCGAGCCACTCGACACGACGACACCACAACGTGCTGCGGAGAACGTCGAAAGAATCAGGAATTCGACTACGAAGAAAGACAGCAAGATCACGTGGATCCTGACGACGAACAAATCATCGGGTAGACCGAAGTACGATCAAGAGGAGAGAAATCAATCTAACGTCGCCAGTAGGAACATCAGCTTCGAGGAAGTCGAGGATCTCACCGTGCTACCTCTTCAAGAAGAAATGTCAAAGGTCGACCTGATGCTGAATAGAACGAGGTCCTCCTTCGTAACGTCCTTGTCCGCGGCCGGGACCGTCAGTAACGCCGCGATCAGGACGTTCAATCGATCCGAAGACGAGGTCGAGATCGACGAAGAAGTGGCTCAGACGCAGCACTTTGCTACGGCAGCGTCTATTCTTGAAGGTAAATTTCAAAGAGAAATATTACAGCGAATAAAAAATAAGAATAATTTGTCAAACAATTAATGTTGATCACGACGTTACCTCGCGCGAGGTAAAAGAGTAGCATTGTATTTTAATTAAATTAATTTTTGCATGTCGACATTGACCTCCTTTCTCATATTTACTAATTCTGCTCTAGTTTCTAATCAAATTTAACATTTTAGCAAACAATAAAAATGAGTAGACGTAAAAAGTTTCAGAATTAGCTTGGTTAAGATTTAATAAAAGAAAGAGACTAGATACTTTAAATTCTTCATAATGATCACATGAAATAAATGTAGTTGGCGTGAGTGAATCCACTCGTCTGAGCAGAGCAAGAAACACTTTCACGCAGCACTTCCAGAGAGATCAAGTGCAAGGAGACAATCAGTCCCCCGATTATATCTCTGCTAATAATAGCGAAAATATTGAGCAAAGTTCGGTGACATCCGCCGCGGGTATAGCCGCTATTACAGGCAGCTGTTTAGCGACTGTAGCCTTGCTCAGCACAATGGGTAGTCTCGGGTTCATTATATACAGGTAATGCATCGTGAACTCGTAACGTGTACTTAATTACGTACTGTGTTTGCGTTCGCTAATGCATTCATTCATTAACTTCTTTTTTCAGGCGCAAGTACTTGAATCCTCCACAAACATTAAACAGTGATAAATGCAGCAATCCCGATAGCTCCGGTTACATCGATGATTCCACTATTCGCGTTAGTATTATCACGTACAAATATTTCATGTATCTAGTGAAATTTTATTAAATTAATAATTCAAATAAATTAATATTTAAAGAACATATTTTTTAATATGTTTAAATTTTTTCTGTTAGAAATCAGTTAAATGATAAATGGTGAAATTTTGATTTGTTAAACATATTATGAACCTATTGTTTACTTTCAGGATAACTCGGAGGAAATGTACAGTTTGGATAACGACTCATTCCTAAATTCTCTAGAGGCAATGACAATACAGAATTACTGGACGGACAGTGTGAAGCATACGAAGCTATGACAAAAGAAGATAACCCATCCCGGAAAGAGAATCGAGACGTTTAGCATTTCCGACGGTGAAGCACACGAGCAAGTTTCTTTGCTTGAGCAATAGTACTTACACGTTCGAGACAGCCGTATTCTATATATCGTGCAAGAATTTCGTTGCCCGCGCGATATATCTGGAAGCGATGACAACAGCGCTTGTACGATAGATCGTTAATCTTGATAAACTGCATCGAATGTTAGCTATCTTGGACGTTATTACTTTGTACGACGTAAAAAATTATAGATCAAAATTGCGAGACGGCGCGTATCTGTAAACGTCATTTCGCGACGTGTTGATTTACGTCACTTCTATCGTTCCTATATTTTTCTACGACGCATGCGACCGGCAAAATCGCGCTTAGCCGGGAAGGCTGGCGGAATTATCCTTGAATATTTCCATTAACGATATAGTGCAATAAAATGAAAATCGATGTACTTTATTATTAAATTAATATAATAACATTATTCTAGAGAAGTAAGAGTACAAATAAGGCTATATTAGTTCATAGCTAGAGCATTCGCTATAAACTAAAAGAAGAATTAATTTAATAAGGATATTGAAGTAATATCCCTAGGAATATTTATAGTACAATGCTTCCAATAATGCGCAAATTGGAACTCGTATGTACAATGTTGTACTTACTAATTGTTTTTAATCTTGGATTCGAATGCCAGTGTCTTCTACAATTTCACTTTGAAATTACATTACATTACAATTGTGGTGATTAGCTTCGGTCATATTGATAGTCGCTTAACCAGATAGCTTAAATATTTTCGAAGATCGGATTTACGGAAGATCGGACCAAATCGTACGTAGATCTAGCTTTACGCCTTTACGACATATCCAGCAGAATTATTGATTCATGTTTTCCATTACGAAAAATCTAGCTTGTACCTATGTACATACCATTGTAACGTTTTATGTATAGATGTGCAAATCTGCCGTTGCGTCAAGTGAGACGCGGTTAATTTTAAGTAGTGTTTACCTAGATATATTTCTATACATCCATGGAGGGAAAAAAACAGAGAATCCATTGTGATAGATCGTTTAATATGTGTAAAATTATCTTTGGCTTGTTTATGGTAACGGTTGTGAATAAACACGTTTATGTATTATACACATTCCCGCCGTCCCTTCCTTTATCAGTGATCTTTACTCTCAACGTGATCCGATTGTTTCGATTTAAGTTAACAATTGGACAAACGTCCGAATTTTTACGAATTTTAGATTTACAATGGTTATTTTACAATAGAGCGTGTAATATAAGCATAATCCTTGTTCCAAAAATTTATTCAAATAAAAGCACCAAAAACCTATTAAATTAAAGATTTTGGATTTTTATAATTGTAAATGTGTGTGTGTGTGAGACCCAGTCGCTATCTTTCGTGAAAATATTCTAATAATTGTCATCGAAAGCATCATCGAGAGAAATAGGGATCCAAAATTGAGGAACGGTTTATCATATAAATGATTTATTTCGTTAGTACATACATTTGCGCCAGCACAAAAAAGGATCGTATTTTATAAAATGAAAGTAATGCAGCGTTCCTTTTCCGAGACTAGACACATGCAGCGCAGGATCCCAGTTTGTCCTTGTCCTCCTTCGTGATTGATTTTCATTTTCCGTTGTTTACCAAACTCGCATTCTCCATGCTGCAAAGGTAGGACGCGCGACAGTGGCATTGGAATCTTACAGTCAACATTTTCCTGACTACTCACGGTACTTCCGATCTCTTGGGAAACATTCGACCGAATTTCTTCAGTAGCAATACTCTATTCCGCAACAAAAATCAATTGATTCTCAACGCAGTTAAAAAAGCGCTCCGAGTCTGTATTCTCCGTTATTAAATGCTCATCAAGATATTTTTTTTATATGCTTTTTTGATAATATAAAACATTATTAACGCTATATATATATATATATATATATATATATATATATATATATATATATATATATATATACATACAATGATAATAAAATTTTATTATAGATCCTAATCAAAACTAGAGTTTTAGCTCGAAAAATTCGGTCTATGTTTCTCGTTACCGAAAGCCTTGTCGTTTCGAATTACTTTTTATCATTCACAGGGCAGTGTTACAAGTATCTGAGTTACGCTAGTACATAAAAGGCAGGCACTAAGTGACTCCGCAAGCTTCGTTGCTTGTGAGTAAAGAAATCGAAACGTTCGCGCTTTCTTTTTCCGACGCTCGGCCGAAAACTTTCCACGGCACGATGATGGATTTAAAGACAAAGTAATGCAACGTAACGTTCTACTTAGCTTTTTTCGCGAGCTCATTCGTGCCCTAAATCGGGGTAAGTTGTAAATGCAAGATATGCTTTTATATAGCATTAAGGAAAGAAAAGAAAAAATATATTTTCGAGATTCGAGTTAATTATGAATCCATAAATTATATGCGTGTATCATAAATCGCAATCGATGCTGCCTCTATTATCACATTTGAGATATCAGCTTTTGCTGTCGTCAACGTGTTGTGATCTCCATTCGTCACTTCGTGACGAAACGATTACGATAATATGCAATTTACTCACGCTGCTATACACCTCTCAATATCTTAGAATTAAAAAGGAAGTAATATCGCTTGAAGATATGGAACTTGTCGAAGTGAAGATATTATACTTGTAATATTAAGTACATACCGAAAATAGATAGCAATGTGACTTCAACCGCATACTTGTATTTCACAAATTTCTCTTGCATTTCACGAAATTCGTTATTCAATTTACGAGCTGATGATACAAGTGCGTTTTAATAGTTTCTCACGCAAAGTTTACAGAAAAAGTTCTCCTGTTTTCTTTACTTGTAAGTATATAGCACTTTCGTAAAGTACAGAGATCATTTGTCGAGATGACAACGTAAGTGGACGATACTTTCGCGCCCAGTGATACAAATACATTTCATTGTTCTTAAGCACTCGGAAATTTTGCGTCTCTTCTTGCCTTTTACTGTCGCGAAGGAACCGCACGTGCGCAAACACGAGCGCGATGGAAACGTGACTGCAACACACTTTTATCATTGCCCGATTCTCAAGAAGAGCAACAAAACGCATTAATCTTTTGAACAAGTGGATTTTATATTTTCTTTAAAAATAATTGCCCGCGATCTCTAAAAATATTTCGTTTTTTTCGTCACACAGCAGCCTCAATGGCGCGTCTCGTCATAGTCATTGGCATCGTTCTAAGATTAGTCGAATTATCTTCTTCTATGAGTTCCTATCACTTTCTTTCGAGTCGAGCAAATGGAGTGAATCTCCTTTGCTCACATTGTAACTACATCAAATTTGGCTGGAAATTGAAATTCGCTATGTACAATCCTGCTTTTCTCATTACGATCTTCGTCTCCTAAGACAAGACTTATTATATTAAAGAAAATGACAGCTATTCTAAGCGCGTGTACGCTTGTATACTGGACACAATAATTATTCTCTATGCACCAGGTTCGTTAGTAGCGGTTTATACATCGTCTGGAGTGAGTTTGTTATGCAAACAAATAATTATTTAATAATCGCGTCGGATCATTCATTGCGATAAAAGATTATAGTAATTCGATTTTCAGAAAATGTCTAGATATACCGTTTATGAAGAAACACTTTTTAGATAATTTTGCCTCTGATAGATTATCAAGTTTTCGCCAATTCACGCGATTTCTCGTATATCATCTGCCTCCTATTATTTCAGAAATATTTGCGGTTTAAGATAACATCGAACATCCGCAAAACTATAATTCTATATATTTAGCTTATATACTTCCACATAGGGAAACATATGCCCTCGAATCGTCCTTCTTATAACAATTTTCGGTTTTCAGACCTGCAGTTATTAACAAACGCGATCGTGAAAACAGTACGCGATACCTCTCTATCGATCTGTAACAATATTGCTACGATTTACCGATGAGCATTGCATAATGAGGATAAGTGAAAATCAAAACTCGAGGAGTTATCGAATTTCTTCAATACCGCGCGATTCACTCATCGTTCTTCTTCAGGAGCGAATGGAAGATGTAGTAGAAGACGTTGACGCAAATCGATTCAGTTTGCTGTCAATGATGATCTCATCGCCGTTCCTAATGTTGTATCGATAGAGTTGCTTGTTTGGATATAGCATTTCTTCCGGTCCATATTGCGCCTTCATTTCCTAAAATTATTCGTTCCATGTTTCTTTTTGCTGCAGTATATGATATCCAATTTTATTGCAGGATAAATTCTTAATAATTTGCATGAAATGTCATACATATATTAAGAATCCTTAAGTTGTAATTACCTTAAGTTGCAATATACTTCGAGAAATTGCAAATTCTAGATACAGATCAGGATAAGAAGGATCGTTTGCAAGGATAGTGCGAATTATATCGCGACTTCGGGTTTCTTAAAGGATCGATCGAGGTGCCAAACATTCTGCGAACAATATTAAAGCCATTCAGTTAATACAGGACGGAACACTCACCTGGTCAACGTAGAAAAGCCGCATTCTGTTGGCAGGAATTTTCACCATACTTTCCAACTTAGTTTTTAATTCGAAAACTGTCCTATATACATCTACCGATCGTACCTGAAAGCAATTGTTTTGTGATTATTCTCATCAAGTATGAAATAGTCTAGAAATTTTTTTTGTACTTATTGCAAATATTCACAGAATAAATACTTGTAAAGGCTTAATTATTTCCCGAGTCGCGCATTCGGGAAAAATTATGGAACTAGTGAAAGTTCGCCGTTACACCTGTCTAAAGTGACGAAACTTAATACGAGATTAAATACCTCAACGAGATCTCCGTAAGTGAACGTGACCTTGACCCTTTTTTCCGGTGTCAAATCTACGTTCACTAAGGGGTCCAACTTTCCGTGAATAGCCACGAGCTCGGAATATCTGAAAATCGTAGAAGAAGGTCAAGTTGAATTCTTCCGAGCGGTAAGAGAGCATAGCCATGAAACAAGAATAGTCCAATAGATTCGGGCGAAGTTAGAATTGCTCGAACAAGGCTTGTTCGCGAGGAAATTAGAACTTATATTAAAAAATTGAAATAATTTATGTTGAAATAACTTACGAAGCCTTTAAAGAAGTATTCGAGACTCGTTTCGTGCGAGCTTCAATTATCAAAAAAAAAAAAGAAAAGAGATTAAGAACTTGGCGAGGATCGAGACTTACCTTTCGGGTCGATCAGCTTCCGGTTTGTCCATGTAATAACGTATGAAGGCTCTCTCGGCGTCCTCGCGCTCCTGAGACGATATCACGCCACCACCGTTCAAAGTCTCGACGTTTGGCAGTCGGGCTATTAGTAGCTGCCGTCTCTCGTGTTCTGTGTACTCTCGAGGGCTCTGGGAAATGTTAAATGAATATAAAACGGCGAACGAAAACACAATATTTAGTATAGATGGATTGCCACACAGATAGATTGAATATAATGAGGATTGATTATTAGACTAAATAGTTGGATTTTAAAAATTGATTTAAAATAAATTTAAATCAAAGAAACAAATATAAAAATGAATTCAACTAATTAAAACAAAAAGTTGCAGGTATCTGCATTTTGAAAAATATCCAATATTTGTATCTCTAGATGCGCTCCGAAATGATTGGATCTCTTATAGTAGCATGATAATTTACGTATTCTTAAAACGAAATCTTTTTCGAATAACGATACAAATTTGGACAACGTTGTCAAGATGCGAATAAAAAAATATTGCTTTCTAATCAATTGAAAAATATGCTGGAATAACGAGATTGCAATTATAAACGCCAGTAACTTAAAGAAATATTTAAAGAAATAGGAAACACATTTCGCAATCTTTCATTGAATCGAAGGTTATCATGTTACGCACGTTTAATTAGCACGATGACGTATTGGTTTAGCTAATTCCGTTTCTCGCGTATAAAATAACAAAGCTCCTTAAACACAAACAGCGAGCATTTTTTTATTTCACATTCATCTATTAATATCAAATTCTCTTGAACGTAACCGTGTTTGGAAATGTAGGAGATGTTTGCAGAGTGTATTGATTCTAAGAACTTGGTTTTGGAAACCACGTTGCATTATCAGCCTGTTTGAAGACGTGCCAAGATTCAATTGCTGTATATGTTCACGCGAAAAGATCTTTTACTAGAACACGCGATTTCTCACGTAACCGCTAACGACTGTTGCAGTTTTGAATTAAACACATGTATCTAATCTGTCTATCGTCAAGTGTGCTTAGCCTTCATACTTTGATGCACTTTGAGAGTGAAATAGCCATTGATTTCAGAATACTCTCGTATCGTATTTCATGTATCTTGAACTTTCATAGGATAAATTTACGTCGCAGTAACAAACATTATTCTAACATGCCAGTACTAATCTACTGTCGTGTTATAACTGTTATAATTGTCTTCTGTTGATCCTTATCTCTCTAAATTTCTCTTTTACTTAGTATTTAAAAAAATACAAACGACACAAAGATTTAACTATCCACTTTAAATAATATTTTTGTAATGTTTATTTAACACATATATATTTTTGTTTAATATATTTAGAAAAAATAAGAAATGTATTGTTTATATTAAACACGAAATCGCACTTGTTGCCTTTTTTTAATCGAGTCACACGCGAAAGAATCAAAATGTGTCAATCAAAATGTTTCTTAATGGCGAATGCAAGACTCTATTTTTTGATCATAGAGGAGATCAAAGATTATTCACCTCGAAAAGCGGGCAACCTTGGATCCTGAGTGATTTTAGCGCGGGAAACCTGGCGAGTCTTTCGACTTCATCCCAGGTCGATAGTAGAGTACCGTTCACGTTCAAGAACCTCAGCATCCTGAAGGGATCGTGGGGCGACTCGATGGTTGTTCTATTTGATTCCGATTTCGACTCGGATCTATCATAATTGACCTTACTCTCAAATATCCTATTTCCCTTCTCGTCTGTCGACGAAGTGTGTTCATCCGTATCTAAGTGATTCATGTTTTCACTATCCTGCCCGTGACCTTCTTCTTTCGCTCGACGACCATCCTCGCTCGGCAAGTTCTGATTTTCTTCTAAACCGAGCGATCTGATCGGACATTCTGCGAGAACGAGGCTCTTCAGATTCGGAAATAGATATCTAGAAGTACACAATACCCGGTAACAAATCTTTCAGAATAACGACTTGTATAACAAATTTATTTTGTATCACTAGAGAAAACGATTTTCCAATTAATAGCATAAAATGATATCGCATAAAACTTACCCTAACTTCGAGATTTCGTTCCAAACTTCCACTGGATTGCCTGTGAAATGTAATTTCTTCAGCGCCGGATTCACGTTCTCCGGTTTTTGATAATCCAAGTCAACCGTTTTATACTCGTTCAAAGACAAGTGAAGTTCCTCCAGATTGCGCAGGAGCCGTACCAGTCCCTGCACCGTTGACCAGGACACTCTGGTGCCGTTGAGCACAAGGTTCCTCAGAAGATCATAGTTACCGTGTTTGATCTCCAACACTTCCGCGAGGCAGTTGAAACTCAAGTTTACGAACTTGATCTTGGGCATGTGCTGCAGGATGCCGAATACCTCCGTCCATTGCGACAGCTTGTTCTGCGCCAAGTCAAGCTCCTCGACGTTTTTGCATTTGCTACGAAGCTTTTCGGCGTCGCTACCCGCCGACTCGATGTCGCAATCTTGAAGTACCAATAGTGCCGGCACCGTATGCCGCGGAGACTTCTTGGGGATGAAGATGCTCACCGACAGGGCGGCTTTGGGCGAACCGGATTCCGCTTCATCGTCCGTCAATGAGCAGTCCGTCGTTGAGCTGCCGTACTTTAGCTCCAGCGCTTCCAACAACGACGGCATTTTTACAGCATTCTGGAACATTATGAGAAATTTACTTAGCTTGTTGAAGAAAATTTGTATAATATATAAGATGTTACTAAAACGCTAACAAACTTTATTTCCTTATCAAATATTAATCTTTACAATTATCTTACATTATGTATTTGATTTGAATTTTTGGCGTATTATTATTTTAATGATTATAATCGAATAATCTATTGTTATTGAATAGTTTTATGAAGATCATTGTAGCAATTAAAAGTTAATTAAAAAAAAAATTACTACTTTTTCTTTTTTTTTATCCTCATCTAGTTTTTATTTTCTTTCAAATTCAATAAAACAATTGCTAAAACTAATGTATTTTGATTATATTAGCATATTAATTGCGATAGAGCAATATTGTCACCAATAAATCGCAGGTACATTATTTTCGGATAACTTTTAAGGAAGCGGCCATTTGAAAGAGAGGAAAGAGAGATTATATAGAAATCTCGATTTGTCTAAAAGTAAATTCTGTTTCTTAGGGTGACTATGAAGATACAAATGCAAGTAAATGCGCACATTGTCGGCCAAATAAAACACAAAGCGACGCCGCTAACAGCGGGAATAGAAAAGGAAGGAAAAAAGAGAAGGAAAAATCTCTGCGAGCCGGTCATCCTCGAAACATGTAGAATCTGGTCTCGCCATATCCGCTAAGGTCACGCCATTGTCTTTTTGCGCAGCGGCCGAGAACCGGTACCGGTTCTCTAGCAGTCGATTCTCTGTGATCGTCTCGGCTCGCCCACACGTGCCAGTGTCCAGAGACAGCTCGAGATAATCCTGAACCTGTCCTACCGGCGAACCCATACTGAGAAAATTACTCGCGACGAAAAGTTACGATTATTTTAAACGAAATTATTAAATTTTTAATTGTTTTCACGTTAAATGTACATCGAATTTATTAGCATGAATTTATTGGCATCTTGCTCGGCTCGCACAACTCCTTACGTACATTTTTATTTGAATTCTAAATTCTCTGAGTCTTGTAGATTTTTGTTTTTAATGATTATTGTGCAGCTGCACAAATACAAAGAAAGAAATATTTCGATACCTTGAAAGTTGAGTTTGACTCGGGAAGTCAAGTTAAAACAATCTCACCGAGCAGATAGTTAGAACCTGCTTAGGTTCCTAAATATGTCTCGGAACCTTTTTTAGAAATCAGGACGTAATGTAAGGAACGAACAAATTAGAGAACTTTCTTTCCGAAGAGGTACTCTAGCGTATAACAATTCTGAAACAAATTCCATGTCATCGTCATTAAATGATTGTGCCCGTGAATATCATAGAACTCTCCTCAGTATCACTTTAAGTCTCGTAGTCCTGTTTGAAGCGTTTAATTAATATCGCGTTATAGAAAAGGTTTTCGACGACTTTCCACGTATCGCGATTTCTCGAGCGCGGCGATGATACGTGTTGCGACAACGACATAGTTTGGACGGGCTTTCCGATCTATTACGGTTATTAATGCGTAGTCGGATTGTCTTCACAATCGGTGATAAATGTCTTTCTACGCACGCTATATACGGCGACTCGGTCATTCGATGCGTTCTCACTATGCATAGACGACCGCCATTCAACCACGTGTCGCAACGCCGTGCGTACCTGACTCTAATGTACGCAATCAAAGGCATTTGACCGTTATTATCAAGGGCTCGGAAAGTAACTCATTTCTACTCGTGAAAATATAACGAGCGAGTGTCTGACATGATTCGGAAGTATTCAAACCCATCTCGAGATGTTTCCTATTATATAGCGTTACATCGTTTACATAATATGATATCTTTGTCACAAAAAATCCTAGAACTGATAAAATATAATCGTGACCGTAAAAGATCAACGATTCGCGAGATTACGAATTCGCTCGCAAAACGGAAAACTGTTAGTTCAGCGAGAGTAACGAGTCATTCTCGTTTTTTTTTACTGGACGCGCGTCAAATTGCCTTTACATAAGAAAAACATTACAAATGTTATGATATATCGCGCATTTCGCAACATCCTACTATGTTTACGTTGTTTCATATCGGCAAACCTTTGTGGAAAGCAATTCTCGCGTAATTAATGCAAATTCCACGACCTACATTCGTCGTTGTAAATGGACGATGTAACATGAACAAGATATTCTTTATCTTCTATTTTTCTGGAAGGTTTAATTCAGCTTGAACTCGCGTCACTCACACAGTCCAAGCGTTTAAAATCGTACGTATACGTTTGATAAAAGGAAAAAAAGAAGGAACGATACGGGAGGTTTCCTCGGAACAATATAGATATTACGAATGAAACGTCATCGCGAAAGCTTGTGCTCGTTCACCATCTCGCCGGAAATTCGGACACGGCTTCTTTACGCGCGGCCCAACGACGCGCTGTATGAAATCAGTGGGCGTACGTCAGATGAGGAGTTAATTCGGGATGCGCTAGTTTCGATCGGCGGGCGATCCTCGTGAGCCGAATGCGCGAACGACGGCGTCCGTCGATCGACGTCCGAGTCGACGGTCGGATCGAATAGGACGTGACTGGCCTAAAAGAAGCAAATTGGTCTAACCGCAGTTACTCTCCGCTTCCCCTAAGCGTAATAGCAGCGATATCGGTTCAACGGCCATGCGAAATTAACTTTCTCCGCTCTGCGGCTTCACGCGCGCGCAAGAAAGAGAAGGCGTGAGAAAGAAAGAGAAAGAGAGAGAGAGAGAGAGAGAGAGAGAGAGAGAGAGAGAGAGAGAGAGAAAGAGAGGGTCTCTCTAGCAAGACCTCGTGCATTGCACCGCGTTACATTGAAGTCGTGACGGAGGCGCGTTGCTCTATCAACGGGAGACCGGGAGTCGCGAAAGTCCGGTAACGGTCAGTGGACACGTCTCTGAGGATTGCCTTGTTCTGTCGTAAGGCGAATCCGCCGCGAGAAACGCGGACGGCACACACTGACGCGTTGTTCGCGAACGGGCATTGCGCATGCAATGAAAAAAAAATAAAATAAATATACGCAAGCGGAATCAATTTATTCCGTCGAGAATGCGAGTATCGCGAAAATGAATTTCGACGAGGTTTTACGAGCGCTTTAAACGGGAGAGGAATCCGCAAGGATTTTTCTTATTGTAATTTCCACGAGAATAATTTACACGTTAACGATAACGATTGCGTATCTCCTAAGTACGTTGCTTAACGACGCTTTAGATTTGTCCGTAAAATCACGCTACTTATAAATCGGACACACATCCGCGATTGGCAATAAATTAGAAAAGCAAGAGTGAAACGCCGCATGCGTGGATGTAAACACAGGCTTTTACGATTTACGGAAGCCGTAAGTGGAATACGATTGTACGAGCCAAGATTCACTCTCTACGTTTGTGTAATTTCACGCTGGTTGCAGATGTATTTCGATTCATAAGATAAGGATTTTAATATGACTGTCGAAAGCGAAGTCCGTGCAATCAACAAATCAGAGCGAAATCTATCTGGGATGAAGATTCGCAAACTATGAAGATGTCAAAACGTAGACATCAAACGTTAATAAAAGAACTAAATTCGTATTATTTTTATAGAACGCTCTCGCAGATATAGCGCGATACAACGAAATAAAAGGATTTTAAGTGAATATGAATCGGCAAGTAATTAAACATAGAGTGACTCTTGCAGAAGTAATATACAAACACAAGATGAACATGACGTGCCACAGTAATTTATCTTATATATTAGAAGATTTGTACCGTATTATAAAATGCTTTAAAATTAAAAAATGGAACCGAGGTTGAATGCAAGAGGCTTGATAAACAATTGGTATATATATTTATCTATATTTATTTAGTTTTTTTAAGTTAGTTTTATCCTGGCGGAAGAATCAAACGAGCCAGACGAAATGAGAATTGTGCAAAAATAATAACGGACAAGACACTGATAGACTTAGTTTTATATGTATAGTTTGCGAGCGGCAAGCTGGCAATCAGCTGAGTCGCAAGGCTCGAACACAGTATCAAGTGAGCCTACTACAGCCGTTCTCCCGCGCAGTGGCCACGCGTAACGTAACGCTAAATATACCAGTGGTGACGGTTACGAAATGTCAGCAAGAATCGTCGGCGCAGTGGGTCAGTCGGGTTGCGTTTGCACGATGCGTGAGCGCCGGAAAAGACGCGGCTGACCTTCTCCACGATTTCTCGTAAACCTCGAGAAAGATAAGCGGTCCCTGGTCTTCCATCCAGGAAAAGGTTTCAGAGAAGGTTTAATCGAAATGAATGCCGAGTCATCTGTTTCATAATATTGTCGCGTAAATTAATTTTCCCGAAGCAAGCAAATTGCAAAGTCGCCAGGCGTAGGACGTTTAAGCTAGAATCTAGCTGCTAGATTTATTCTTCGATCTCTCTTTTGCGCTTCCACACTTCAGAGATCTCAGGGTCGGCGTGAAAGCGCGATAAATTCAAGTGCGCAATTGACGACGCGTTAAACCTTCAAAATTTAAAAATGGAACCGAGGTTGAATGCAAGAGAGGCTTCGGTGAACATACGTATTATTTTCGCATCTATAACGGATCTTATCAAAATTCTTCCATTCTAGGAGTCTGACTGCTAACAGAAAATACGAAACGTCACTGTGTAAAATGCAAATGCTGCAGTAAAGTAACTCAATCAGCTGCTTGCGAGATTCATATCCGCAAAAAAGATAAGTTTGTAAAACAAAGGAAAGAAACAGAGGAACAAAGCATTCAGTAGAAAAAAAAAAGTTTTACAACTATTGTAAAATTTTTTAATATGATTTGATGATTATTTGATGATTATTTGATGATATTGATTTTATTATATCTATATATTTAGATCTAGTAAGGAATTGAGGGCAAGGACCAATTATATTAAAGAATTTCACACAATTGGAAAACTGCTTTTTCCGCTAAACGCAATCATTGTGTCACCATCTCTCCTTCCCTCCTTCATCTTTTGTCTCCCGAGGAGACACTGCATCGCGGAAACGAAACAACGGATTAGGTAAGCAAGGGAGCTTTGCGGCGTGTCCTTTCACCGGTTCGCGAAATGAGAGCTAAAAGCGCGTCGGAGCGGAACGCCACTTTTCCGCCTCGCGTCTGAAAACCGATGAGGAAACATTGACGAAAGTCCGCCTGCTCCTCCGCTGCGCAAATGCGAGCCGAGAGCCGCGGAATATTACTCGCTTCCTCAAGGTTACTGCTCGCGCGACCCGAGAGCGCATTGTGAATGCACGTACCAGTATATCTATATCTCTTCTGCCTGCACTCGCCTCTGTCTGCACCTTTGTTGCATAGGCGGAGCGGATTCTGAAGTCGCTCGTCGCAATTCGTATCAGCAGAATCGTAGACGCGATATCTTTTATGCGTCACGTAATTGTTGAAATTATATTAAATGCGCAGCTTGAAAAGCGACATGATAAAATTTCACAACTCAAAGTTTTGTATTTCTTGTCGTTCGTATCTGCTCTGTTGCGAAGATAACGGCATGTCTTCTCTAACAAAATGTGAACAGATGGGTCTATCGATTCGAATGAAAATAACAAATTTATTCGTGAATGTAAAAATTCTCTCAGATAAAATGTTTTCCTGCAAATTCTGCGACACACAATAGATGATCAATATTGCCGAGGCAATAATAATCGATAAGTGTTATCTTCGATTCCACTTGTCTCTTCCATAGAATCAACTTTGGAAGCATCCTGTATACGATTAGACGATGTGCTCTTTCTCTTCTGGTTTCTTTCTCGACTCCTAAAAAATGCCTCGCATCGGCGCACGGCAATTAAATCGATGTGTATGAGAAAGCGGCGAAAACCGACAAGAGAGAAGAGATATACAGAGTGTAGGGAAGATTATAAAGAGAAACAGCGCATTTTTTTCGATTTCCTTGACAGATGCAAATTTCACTTCTTTTCGTGGGAAAGTCGAGCTTAATTCTCTCGCCAAAGCCTGTTAGTTTTTAAAGCACGCGAGATCAAAGCCTGTTTGCGGTTCGACGTTTACAGAACAATCGTGCTCCACTAAAGTGCTGCGTAGTAGTTCTAGAACACCTGGTGTATACCGGATAGACCGTTCACTGGAACGATGTACATTGTATAGCGGACTTCTCCCTTTTGAGCTCAGCTAGAGCGCGTCTCGGCAGCTTACTGTTATATTACAAATCAAATATTAGTCTTTATGCGCGCGATAATGATGATTATTGCGGTACATCAGATTTGTTACAATCGCAGATGCATGTATTATAAACGAAATGTATTATAATGTATTATAAACGAAATGAATTTTATCAAACAAATGCGAATCGAAAACCTCCGCTATCTCTGCATCGAGATAACAAAGTATTTTTTAATCGTACTTCAGCATGAAACGCACAAGTAATCGTGTTTTTATGTATTGGTGAAACATTTAGCAACAAATATTGCGCTTGGTCTCCACGATTGCGTCTTATTCTCCGATAATCTAACTCGGATGACTCAGTACTCTTATCGCTCTTGTTCTCACGTATTTATGTTGCCTGTCAGATTTCAATTTCATTGCACCCGGCGTTAAAAACAAATGCAGAATGCCTAAGATGGAATCCACTTTCTTTACCATAAGGAGCAACAGGAAGTTTCGGAATATTCATCCGGCAGAAAATCTTGGAGTCACGCTACCGCGTAAGCGGAAAATCAGTATCAGCGCAGTATTTCTTCAGAACGTTCTAACGAGAATATTCGTTCTGGTTGTACTTAATCCTGCGATTGTTTGAATATCTGGCTCGTTTAAATGATGAAATAAATCTGACAATGTATTGAGAATTCAATATTTCACATGCATATTGTTAATTGCCATTGTTTTTTTTATGAATAATATATTATCGATTTCAAACTTTGTAATCTCGGATGAAGGAACAATTCGTATAATTTATTTATTCTTATCTTGATAGTTGAGTCGCGCTGTAGAGATACACATGCGGAAGTAAAGAAAGTAGAATCGTAAAAAAATTAAAAGATACGTTTCTCGTAAAGATGAAGATTGTGAAGTCACACACGTTGAAGAAATTATAAGAAACTTCGTTGATTTCTACATAATAATCGATGACGTGATATCACGATGCAATTATGTTTGGCTATTTTATCGTGGCAATCAAATGCGCCGGGTATCTTCGTAAATTTCATACTATCGTTTCAATCTTATTATATATTCGCGTCTGTATCTCTCTCTCTCGTTTACATAATATTTTACCGACTGAACTATATGCAAAAAGCTATTTAATGCGCCGCGAAGATAGACTTCGTTGCACAAGGGCATTAAATCATCGCGAATGAAAGGCTGTCAATGGAACGTGAAACTGATTAGATCTCAAACACGTTTTAAAGCGCGACTACGCGTTTCGAAACGATGCGCCGTGATAAATGTCAGAATAATTTGCGTATTATCATACTTCAGCGATATTCCGCATTAAAATGCACTCTCCAAAAATTTGTAGACCTTACATTCTGTAACTTTCACTTTTTTAATTTTGCAATTTCAAATCAATTAATAAGAAATAAATGTACATTGTAACAAGGCGAATTATTTTCTTGGACAAAAAAGAAGGAAATATGAGAAATTCTTTTTTCTTATTCTTATCTATGAATCATCTTTGATATTGCCGATATATTCAATAAATTCTATAATGCTAATATTATATATATAATGCTATATATAATGTAATAAATGCTAATTGTCTCTCTCGATTAAAATATGTTCATCAATCTTACGTGTCGGAACTGAGTTATACGAAATCCCTAATTACATATGAATCGCTTTCTCATTTTGACCTTGTAATCTTTCGGTTACCAAGATTGTATAGGAGCAGTATGTACTTTTTGTCTCTTTCCAATAGAATTTAAATAATTAAACGACCACGCTGACACGTTGGAATTCGATTACGCAATTGATCAAGCGTTTAGAGATATCTTTGCCAGTAAACGCGTTCGCTGACAGTTGCGTAAGCTGCTAAAATGCAGTGACACCGAATGAAGACCGACAAGTTCCGAAGTTATCTATTTGGAACATTCCTCAAATTATAAACTATCAATGCGACTATTAAAGTGAACTATTATGTAAATTATATATATTTCAGCTGCAGTCGTAGGCGTCGACTTTCTACTTCATTTAAATATTATGCAATATTCCGCGGGATTGTGCGCCCGTAAATGATCCTAGTATAATTACATTTGGAAATTTTCATCATTTTATAATAAAAACGCCGAATTAATTGCATAACACGAAATTTACGATAAATGTCCGAGATCTTATACGAGCGGAGGGGCATAGCTTCTTGAATAAAAAGAAAAAAGAGAACGATGTTTAATTTAAATAAATGAAAGTAACGGAAAGATGGTTTCTCCATTGCAATCATGAACGGAAATAGTACAATCGATTTACAGTAGCCAAGCCCACTGCAAAACAGGAGAATTGGGATGTAAAACGCATATATAAGAAACAGAAATCGACCATGCACGACGTACATTTGCGTGTTTCTATGTTCTCTCTTTTCTCTTGTTTATATATCCTGTATGTTGTTCTTTGATATCTTTAATGCATTGTCGAGAGAATGATCGCGAACGAGCGCGATTGTAACTGTACCGAATAAAAAGCCAATATTTGTTTTTCATGGTCGGGAAGGTATCGCAATGTCATGCTTAATATTGTAAGAAACTTAAAAATTTATATATATAAGGAAAACACGTTGTTTATTTTTTTGTAAAAATGACTTGGCTATTCCTAAAAATGATTACAAAAATTTTGCGCAACCAACATCGTAAAGGGATAATCAAATTGCATTATGACAGATATCTGTATTATTCTTATTTCTGAATTGCATTTTCATAGGCATTTTCTAGTTTGCACGTTTTACAATTTAAAAAAATGAATCCTTTGCTGCAGGATATGTAATAACTGTACAGGTTTCGTAAAATTGTTATTGTTCTATTATCAGTGTTCTATTATTATTGTTCCACTATCAGCCATCGTGAAAAAAGACACGAATTGATATTAACTGAATCACCCTGTAGAACAACGCGAGTTCTACGTCGCTTCCCGACAGCATCTTGCAATTAGATCTAATTGTTGATCCCGCTCGACGGATGTGTAATCAACAAGAGCCGATTCTTCCTACAAAAACCGCGATCTACGTCGCCATCATTCGGATGACGCGCGAGTGCAAACAACGAGATGGGAATCTCTTGCGCAAAGAATCTCGCTAATCTTATCTATTACACATGCATCGGCGATCCATATCGTCCAGTCTTTGACCGGCCTTGCCGAAAAAGATGTCTGTATCTATTCCGTAATATTTCAAATCTATTCTGTAATTCTTAACGACAGTGTCGTTGCGCAGGTATTCTATATGGTAAAAAAGCTACGCAACAATACATAATGCTGACAGTGTCGTTAAGAGTTACAGAATAGGAGTATTATTTAGCCACGGTATCTAACAATGCGACGTATACGCGACATCGGTCGCTTTGCGTGTCGAGCAGAAGCATAACAAGCGGCGCGGTCGAGCGCACCACTTCCGTATGGCGCAGGGCGCGAGCGCGGAAGTTCTCGTCGATGGAAGTAATCCCCCGAAGGGTTGTCAAATCCGAGGCGTGTTGGAAATCGTGTCAAGGATCAGATAGGCGAGCGGGCGGGATGGGGAACAAGCGTCCGCTTGGCCCTGGACGTCAATGTCGCTTATTTATTTTTACTCACTATTTGCGCGCCGCCCTTCGAACCTCGGGCCACCGCTCCGCGTTGGTGCCGCGGTGCGCCGGGGTGGTCGCACCAGGTTATCAACTTCGCATGCGGCCTGCGGAGCCAGGCGAGCTGAGATATCTTCCCGCGGGTCGCGTCACATCAGCGATTTCACGGCGTCGCGCGGACTCGGACGTACGTTGTCGTCGTCGATCTCTCGAACGGGGAGCGAGTAGCGTTCGCGCGCGAACGCGCCGTTCGCTATCCAGCGTTGAACTGACTCCTTTGTTTAGTAAACAGAAACAGCTGAGCGGCCGACGGTGGAGGTGGAGGCGGCAGCGATGGTGGCGGTGGCGGTGGCGGTAGCGGTGGCGGTGGCGGCGGCGGAGGCGGTGGGACCACGGCTCATCGTACATTATCGACCGCATCGCGCTTGCGCGCTACCACGATCACGTGGTCCCGCCGCTGGAGAACGCAGGAGAATGGTCGCGACATTTCCGCGATTTCCGCCGACGATCCGCGCCCGCGAATAATCGTGGATTTTTAGACTTTTAGAGTGGTAATTCTTGGGTTTTCTCGCGATCAATTTTGGATATTTTATAGATTTCATAATAATAGATGCATTTTTATGCAGAATGTATTTTCTACCGGATATTCATTTCAGTCATATAATGGATATGAAAATTGAAAGAGTTTAAATCTTAATAACTGACAAATGATCTCGAAACAATTTTCTGTAGAAATATTCATTTCGTGATCTAAGATTTAAAAAAATCTTATTTCTTTAATGGCAATCGAGAGAAAATGACAATTGCGTATAAAGAATTGCGTATCTGCTATCTGTACCAAAGATGCGGGTTCAAATCCTCTCAGAACACTTCAGGTTTTTATGAGATCGTCACCTCTCAGAAGGCAAACCACCGAGAGTATCAAAATAGTCAACATGAAAATGTGACACAGAAATGGAATAACGAGAATAACGATTAAATATTTAAATTATACATTGCAGTGAGAATGGCCGATGGAAATCGGTGGAGATATTTTGTACACTCTCTTGTTATCACATTAAGCAAAAACCGTGATCTCCAGTCATGAAGATCCTCCGATTTACGCGGAGTATTCATTCACGTGATTTTTCTTTACGCGGTTGATAAGCGCGTAAATAGAATCAGCCAATAATACAAAAGAAACGTAAGAGAAAAGTCCGCATATTTTCAAAAATATTTACATATTTGCGTAAAACAATAAAAGTAAATGGAAGGATTCCGTGTAAATGGAGGAATTATTACTGCGTAAAAAAAAATTGCATATAAAAAATACTGTGTAAATCGAGGGTGGAGTGTATTTATTTATGTTCTGGACACAAATGGAGTGATTTACAAACGTCGACGCGATGGAAAAACATGATCACCGAAATCCAGCGAAATCTTAATTTGCGAACGTCAGAATAAACCTTGAATATACGTGCGTATAATAATTTACATTTTTTGGAAATGGCAAGAGAGAAAAACGTTGCAAAACATGCAAATTTTAAATTTATCATCTAATTAATCAATCACCTAATTAATTTAAATCACTAAATTAATTAATTTAGTGCGCAAGGAAAGAGGAAAGAAAAAGGCGTGATAAACTGAAAGAAAATAGTCAAACAAGAGGGTTGTATAATGGTATCAGGTTATATAATGCATTACGCCGCGGATGTCTGCGAGCATGCTCTTATCTTTTACTTACGGAAGTGCGAAGATTAGAAGAACCTTGTGCGCGATTGCATTGTCACGAACACGGACAGCTGTGTTTGCTTACTGTATAATTTAAACATAGAAAAGACCAAGAGCAAAAAGGTTGTACTTTATACAAAAAATTTAGACATTGTGCTCCCGAGGCAATGTTCATACATGTGATCGCCGAAGGAAAAGCAAACTGCAGAGCGGATAATTATCGTTGGCATGGAGATTTTCTATTAAATATTTCCGGTGTTTTATCCCTAATCGCTGTGTACGAGTATCGATGACATAGAATATTGTTATTTTTCTCTTTTATTACATTTTTTATTATAATTTATAACAACCACATCTTTTCGTATCGTCTATTAACCATCTTATTAAAATTAGTGCACCGGTTATAGGATTTAATAACTTCATTACGGTTTAGGGATTGAGTGATTTCAACTCTGCGTTATCTACTTGTGCTCCCTAATATAAGAAAATTAAACAAACGTAATTAAATACAATCGCAATTGTAAGATTGAGAATGTTACTAAGAGAAAATATAACTTCAGATGCGACTTAATTTTCTCATCCCTTAAACAACGCTATATTTATCGATACATAGAATCGTTGGTACCATTTGCTAACAGTGCTACATTTATTTCGTCTTTGCTTTCAAAAATGGTCTGTGCGCACTCTCTCTCTCTCTCTCTCTCTCTCTCTCTCTCTCTCTCTCTCCTTTCTTCTCTCACACTTGTAAGTTATTATACATAAAGAATTTCTTGAGACATTTTTGTTAGCCCTTGTATACATCATTTTAGAATAGATTAGGTTACAATTGAAGTGATAGATATACACGCATAAAATAATTAGATACGTATTACCATTGCACATTCATATGTGTATATATATATATATATATATACTTTTTTTATAAGTTAATTAGAGATTAGAGATTCAGTATTTCTCCTTACATTCGCAAAGAATCATTATTGTTACACGCATTAAATGTTGAGTGCCATTTCTTCCATTTTTAAAGGACCGGTATTGTTCTCGAACAGTGAGACAGATCGAGAAACCGGAACGAAAAGTCTTCGTCCACGCTCTCTACGTTATACAATCCATCTGTCATTAATCTGTGTTAATTTACCGAGTCATGAGCTCAACGCGGCATGTGTTGTACACGTATATACAATAATTACATGTGTTATACCGGCATTACTATGAATATTATATAGCCGCAGTTACGAAACTAATTAGCTTCTTTCTTTGAGCGTTAAAATTATATTCGTGGCAACGCACGACACATCACTCAAAACGCATGTAAACTGTAATGTGACGCACATCTTTACGTCTTAAGACAAGACTTTCCGAAAATATTTAATCTAAGCTTTCTTTCGAAGTCAGTATTTTCTTGCATTTCTTCTTCAAGAACGATATTGATACCAGAAAGTGCGCCATTTTTATGTTGTCTGCTCGAATTTAATGTTAATCACTAATTACGTAATTAACTTGGATTCAGATTTTCTAGAGTAAAAGTTTGACTGCTTTATTTTATATTTTTCTTCAGATCTTAATAGAAAATCAACCCTTCCCTCGATAATTTGAAGAGTTTTTAAGAAATATATAATTTGCTCTTCTGTATTGTGATCTTATTTAAGATACTCCTATATTCTTGTCTCGGGGGAATATTGCATTTTTCTTGATTAAATCAGAAGATTTATGTAAGGAGAAGCTTTTGTGACATTTTTTCTCGTTGTTATGAACGCATTAGAAAGACTTCCAGGTTACAGGTTACGAAAACAGTAGAGACTAACATTACATTATCAATAATATATAAATATATGTATATATACGTAGACATCATATTGTTATGTCATGAATCTTGTATAAAAAAAAATACTCTGCGAGAATTGCTACCCAATCGATTGCAGATTAAACGTTACGTTGTTACGTAGAGAATTTCATGCCTGCGATAATTAATGATAAAAAAATTTGTAATGATTGAGCGATCAATTGCGGTATTTTGAATTATGTGCACATTTCTTAGATTGTTAACTTTGCAATCGCATTGTTTAATTGCAATCTCTGCGCGATATATACTTTCCCGTTCTATAAAAGCGTACAAGGAATGTTGGAAATTCTTAACAATCTCCGGAAAGTCCTGTACTCTTAAATTAAATCGGGGAAACATTGGCTTATACTTTCATGTTGCGATAACTTATGTAAACGTATATACTTTTTTAGTCTTAATGTGTTCCCCTAATGTGTTCCCCCTAATTATCTCGAAGCTTCCGCGAAAAAGGGAGGACTTTCTGCTGTAGCCATCATTTATGTACAAATCTAAAAGGAATGTCCCGCATATTATATTAAATTGGTCAAGATGCACGACGATATAACTGATGAATGCGATTATATACTTTTTGCGGCGATTATATACTTGCGTAGCTTCGAAGGAACACGCGTGCTGTAACTCTATAAAAAGCTCTGGATTACGATATGTAACGTAAGTTATTTATTCGATCATGTTTGTGTTACATTACTATCCGCCACGAAATAAAGTGGTACACATTCGTTTCAGGGCTTCCCTCTTGCGTTGATTAACCCTGATGTTAATCAACCCTTAAATGATATCATCCGCCAATAACATTTACAAGCAGCAAGCAGTACGTAATTAATTACAACATTAATAATGAGTCACTAACGCGTGTAAATAAATAAATATATATACATACATATATATTCATTTACTTTAATACTTTTGTCCTATTTTATTTTAACAAGTTAAGAACCTTTCAACTTTGAGCACAAATCGAGCACAACTTTTCCTTAAAGAATTCTTGGCAGAATCCCTGTAACAACGTGCTTCAAACAAAACACGTGTAATTTTTATCTAAAGACAACAATTTGACAAAACTAGACATTTCTGCTATAAAATCTTAGCATTTTAAACGTATAGATGCGAGAGAACAGTGTATGACATAATTTTTTTCGCGATGGTAATACGAAGAACTTTTTTCAGTTCAGTTTTGTGAAAATTTAAATAGAGAGGGTTAAGACATTTTGCTTTTTATAATCAAAATGACAATGTACATTAGAAAAATCTTCTACGATTATCACTTCACGTTAGTAGTATTTTTTTTCTTTATTACAACAGAGTGACTTTAAATTTGCTTTTTTTGGAACTAGTATATAATGTAACTTATATTTTCAGTGCTTCGTTCTCGATTTGTTGTCATCAAAAGACAGTCGCACGATAAAAAGCACAATTAAGATTGCAATTAAGCTTTCCCCGACAATCTCATTTAAGGGCAATCGCAATGTATTGAGAAGAAGCAATTTTTAAAGAAACACACGTTATTCTCTCACCTATGTCACACACATCTTCCATCACGATACATTTCCATCTTTATTTTTTCTAAATATTACATATCAATTTCACAAAAAGCGTGGCTAAACTTTACAGATGTTTTTCCACCTGTACAGAACATTTCTCGATACGATAGGGACAACGATTATATTATTCTATGGCTTATTATTTCCTTTACAATTTATTATTCTTTCCAAGTTGGATCAACAGGATTTAAAACTATATATATATATATATATATATATATATATATATATATATATATATATATATATATGTGTGTGTGTGTATATATTGCCTACAAATTCTGCTTAATTTATACGGAGATAAATAATGCTTTTTTCTTAAGGAATTGAGTAATAGATAAATAATTATTTTTTTCTCAAGGAATCAATATACGCACGTGACACAGTTATATATTGCAATGAAAATTGTGATGATAATCTTCTGCTTATTTCCAATTATTCATTACATGCTAACATCGAAGCTATACTTTTTACAGAAATAGAAAATATCATCACATTTCACAAAACATATGAATTATATGTGAATTATATATGTATCGTATCGTTATGATGAGCTTTCAAGACTTACAACACATCGCGTGATTGTATTAAAATATTGTAAATAAAATTATAACAAGTTGCGTTATATAATGAGTCGTTTATAAAGTGTAATAATTTTAGAGATGATTTTCATAACATTTTCATAATTGCACGTTTGCCTTTCTCACAATTTTCTTCCTTTTTGAGGCAGAAAATTTATCAAAAAGCAAACATGGGCAAAAACATGTGACAAATATCAACCCTCTTTCGTTAAATATTCAAAATCCAATTCGCATCGCGTATAATCTCCTCTCTGCATTCTCTCTTTCTCAGAGTCATTGTAAACACATCGAAGCCACACACTCTCGCTAATTACTTATCCCTTTCTAAAATCTATACATGCAACGTTTAATTGTATTTATGCTTTTTGTTTCATTTTTTTCTCTTTTGCTTAGATATACAAACGCCGTTCTGGTTCACACGACGGTAGGATTACGCATATTTTGAGATCACGAGCTGGAAACGTCACGTCTTGGCGCAAGCTTCCGTGAAGAAGAACTTGCCCAATATCCGTTTTAGAGATACCGAACTCAAATAAATCTCGACACTGTAGCTCGAAAAGCTTTGCGCTGTTCAAAGTGCGAAGATCTGATTTAGATTTTTATCTTGCGTGCATCCTCTTGAAATTTTCGGCATGACGAATCGCTACACAAACGTTTTTATCTGTAAAGAAATGTCTATTGTATAAAAGAAATAATTTCTGCTAAACTTAGAGTGCTAAAATTACGTAATTTAACAAGTTACAAATGTAGTCAATGAAATTTGACTTTATAAGAATTGTGACACAAAATAAAATAAAAATATTTGATAAAATTTATTGTTATTTGTACGCTTATAGAGAATTCTTTCCATTTGTTAAAAATGACAATTTTCAATCAAATCAATTTCAGTCAAAATGCGATTCTATGAGACATTTGTGAAGGACTATGTCGCTGAAGATCAGAGTAGCAATTAACAATTAACAGGTGCTTAATTTACTTAATTATCCACCTTTGTCAATATTCACTACCGAATTTACACTTAAAATTAATCCTTAATCTAGACCTTATTAATTAACGTATGATCGACGGCGAATTCGTCCGTGTCATACGATTGTCTTAATAGCTAGGGACTAGAATCGACTCTTCTGACATTTTTCGCAGATTGAGAATGTGTCAACGAAAAATTCAAAACACAACTGAAACTTACGTCTCTAATCGTTTAAATATCTTAGATATACAAGAGATTACACATCGGACTACATGTAATTAATAGAGATCTCTGTGTATTCAAGTATACGACAGAAACCTCGCATAATTAGGCCGCTAGCTTTATTCAAGTGTTTACGCTGCTTTTCTGCAAGTCGGTAGCATTACCGTACCGATCGAAAAAGATGAAAATAAAACGATAACGAAGAACATAAACTTACGTCTAGAATTTTACAGCTATCACTACAAGCACTTATGGATTATTCGCGATTACTATTACTCTTAACGCTTACACGAGTATTGTTAAGGACTAGACGTACTCTCGCAAATCTCCACCGCATTTATCGCATTCACACTAAATTAATATTACACAATGGACACCGTTCTAGAATTATCAATACCTCATTGTTGTCTGAACACTGTCTCTAACCGCAGACTCTAACCGTGATAATTGATTTATAACTTATTGTTAGTACCTACTAGCGACTAGATAACGGTATGCGTAGATCATCTATAAGCTCAAACAATAGGATATGCTCGCGTCTATAAAGTAACGATATCTAACAGATCATTGCCCTCTGATCGCAACGACATTATTCAGCGATATATCTTTCTTTTTGAGTGAACTTTCATTTCAACTCATAAACTTATAGCGGTCAGAAATTTATTATCATAAACTCATAATTCATAAAAATTTGATGCTAGATTTATGAATGTTCTTGAAATGTAATAAAAGTTTTAAGATACTTAAATAAGATATTTCAGTTCTATGTACAATATGTAAGCGAAAAAATTCTCTATAATATAAACCAGAAGAATTTAGACACTAAGTAATCCAAATAATCTTTGTGTAAATTATCGGATAAGCAATTGCGTCGTCTGCTTAAAAAGCGCACAACACGCAAATCTCATCAACAATTTCAATTCATGATCGCCTATAGGAATGTCGATTAATCTTTAAAATTAATCTTTAAATCCATCTCGCTATGGAAAACGCACTTTATGAACACAAAGCTTTTCGTCGCGAGTGCTCTACGACTTAACAAGCTAAACGAAACGGAAAAGCGATATTGTCCTTCCATATTTCAAATTATTTTCTTTTTAATTATTTACTTGTCATTATAGTCACTATATGCGCCACTATTGCGCGCGAATGCGGACGAGATGTTTCGTAAATTGTTCTCAAAATTATTTTACAGATAATAATTATAACGATTGATTCGAGAAGAAGAATGATAATATTCATTTTTAAATAGAATTCTGATGATGAAAAATCAATAATAATTTGTACATTCGCAGTTCTTATTCTTGAAATGTCAAGCAAATTATCTCTTCAGTTTATATGACTCTGACTGATTATAGCGATTGGGCCGAGAATCGGAAAGAAAAGTGGTAACAGTCAATCCCAAGTTCTCAATAAAGGTGAGAATCTCGGATAAAAGGTCAAGAATAATTTGTACATTCACAGTTCTGGAAATGTCAGGTAAATTATTTTTTAGTCTGTATGACTATTTTGATCGCTTGACGATCGATGCAGTTGAGGGTCAAGATGTTATCTTATAAATCGGCTAATTTTAGTTTACGTTTCCTATAATAACCATCAGTTCGAATACTCTTGAACCGATGAATAATTGCGCGAAGTGTATATTTTCGCACATGTAGAATATTCATCCACCGTTTATTATTATTATTAACTATCAGCGAACTTATGAAACATCTCGTGACCGATTCGCGCGAATTTTCTCTCTGTATTCAGACTAGCACGTACACGATATACCTATGTTCACCGCTTAAACGACTAGTGTGTCAGCCATTTCTAGCTCTCTACCGACTTACGTAATGCATCCTTTTTGTGTTCTCTTTCTTATCCCCTTGATAACTTACTAATTATTACAACGCGGAGACGATTGACATTGACTTAGTCACCGGTTACCCATGTTACTCCGAAGAATCGGAATCGGAATCGGCCGGCGCTTCAGGTACTTCCTGAATTTCCGGAGTAGTCTCGGGGATCTTCTTTGAGATCGTTGCCGAGACGTACGCACCCGGCTCTTCGCCCTGCGTATGCTCAATCCCCACCCTAAACAACATTTGATAATACAGCAATGATCAGCAACAGACACTGATATGAGAGCAGTAAAAAAAACCACTAAACTACTAAATTATTAAATAGACTCTGGATCTTCTTATAGGAGCGATATTAATTTTAATCGAGTAATGTGAGGCATACTGGAAAAATTTGAGACATTCTTATTCTATAATTCCTAATATTGAAATAATCTTTTAGAACTCACCTGTATTCGTGACGCGATAAATTTCGGACGTACTTTTCTGGAGGCGAATCACTGTCACTGTTCTGAAAGCTAACGCTCCTCGCAGTCGTATGAGATACCTGGGTCGCCGGCATCGTGAACTCCACGTAACAGTATTCCGAGAGATTTTCGGGAATCTGATCGTAGGAGGTGAGAGCCATACGGCAAACCAGCTGATGCGTCGTATATGCGCCTGAAAATAATCGCAAATAACCGAAATTGGATGAGAGCCAGCAGCAATTATTTGGGTGATGATTTAAACACGTATATTTAAACCATTCCACGTGATATTTCTATTCTTAAGGTGCATTTTCACGAGCCGCTCGAACAGGCCATTTGAGCGACAAAAAGTTCGTGATGACTTTTGTCGATCATTATAGCGACAACTATTGTATATAAAAAAGGACAAGAAGCAGTGAATTTGACAATTGAGTGACAAATTTTACATTGTTTGTATTTTTTATGTGTCATTTGCAGTATTGATGTGTTTTATTAAACATTTATTAGTTATGGCTTCGAGAAAAAAGAAATATTATAAGTAATTATTAAATTAACAAAATGACTTGTAAATGTAAAATTGAATTTCAAAATGATATCATTTTTATTATTAGTATGTTTTTGAAATGTTAAATAATAAAAAGACGTTATTTCAAAAAAAATTTTAGATTGCACTACTGCTTCAAAATCATGATGAGCATGAATATTATAAAACTTTAATTTATGTTTGAAGTTAGAGAATGAAAGAATGTTAATTATATTCTTTAATTAATTTCGCACGTTACCATTTTTATTTTCCTCTAAACAATTCATCTTTTTGTCAAGATTATAGATAAAATAATCTATAATCTATAATAAGTGTATATCGCGTGTATCACACACACATACACACGCGCGCGCTCGCAACACAGGATTCGAATATTTTTTCAACTCACAATAGAATAAAATAATATAGAAACTTTTTGACATCAATTATGAAACAAATATAAGAGTTGATAATTAATTAGTTTTAACTAAATAAAAAGAAAATGTAGGGAAGTACCTTGCCCCTCTTTCGGCAATCTGGGCATCCTCCACACGATGGCGCGATGTTGATGCTCGTATTTCGCTTGGCCGGAAGTTACCTCCATCAGTTGCGGTTCTAATGTGTCGACTGCGCCTAAGAATCTCTCAATACCCTTAATTTTTCCCGTTCTTCTGTGTGCCGATTTCACCGAGCCATACCTAAAGTGTTTCTCCACTCTGAAGAGATAGATCCAACATTCAGGTATAGGAAAACGAACCATCACGTCTTCGCATGGTATTTGGCCCAGTTTTCTGGATGCAAAACCAGGCACGAGAATATCTGCTCTCAACTCCACCTAATGCGTAAAAAGAAATCAAAATGATGCAGCCTCAATGAAAGTTTGCTGCGTGTCGCGAGAATGAAAAAAATGAAAATTTTCATAACTTTTTTTCATAAAATCCAATACAGTATTTTTATAACAAAAAGTGACAATATACTATTTAATATAACAGATAGAAGAAAAATATACGATGATTGCTAAAATTAATAAGAATCTTCACTTTTAATTAAATAGTGAACGAAAAGTTTGTTGAAAACATGAAAAAAGAAACTTACCTTGTTCCCAGTAACGCACATAACAGCTTTTAGCTGAAGCGGTAGTTCCCTATTTTTAGGCGGTCTTACGCGAAACCGCATCAGTTCAATGTAACATGCATCAGGCGGCTTGAACCTTAGGAGATATATGTGTTAGTAGGGTATTAGTAATTTATTTATAAAATAAATTTGTGTAATTATTATTATTAGTATAATAATTACTAATTATAATTAGTAATTAGTATATATATATATGTATGTATATAAAATTATAGTAATAATTTTAGTTTTATGATTAAAATATGCACGTTTGTTAATTAAAAGATAAGCCAAATTGTATTAGTTTTTTAAAATAAAAATATGTTTCATTCGACATAAAAAAATTTAAGCCCATGATTGACATGCTTATTTGTAATTACGAATAAAGGATTAGAATTTTAGCGTTTATCTGAGGAAAAGCGGCATTCATCGGTCTTATTATCGTAAAATACAATTATGCGTACTTTATTGTCCGCGATTTTTCATATTCATCCTGTTGAACGCACGAATGAAACTCAACGTTCTCCAGGCGAATCCATTCCTCCGTTACGACAGGGATGATATCGTGCCTGCTAACGACCTCTTTACCTTGTCGCCACATATCATTTATTCCTAATTCTATGTCGGGCATACCTAAAAAATTAATTAAATTTCATGGGAAAATTGTAAAAACATTTTCTATTATGATATATTTTGAGACATAGCACAATATATGCGCAATTGCTGGAGTATTTACCAGAAAGGAAACCCAGGAAGAAAAGACGAACACGTGCGATTTGCTTATCTACGTGACCCTCCGCGTTCTGCTCGACATATACCTCATCCACAACTGTTATTTGAACTTCCTCCATTTTATAATTTAGAGCTCGGTCGCGATGCGCTGGTAACCTGAAGAGAGCTTCCTCGATAGCGCAGGAAAATTGTTTCATGTCCTCGTAACATTGGGAACCAAGTTTAAATAACTGAGAAATCTGCAATCGACATGAAATATTTAATGGAAATTAATATGAATAATTAATATGAGTAACTCAAGATATACAGATATTAAGCTTATTATTATTATTATTCTATACAGTATATAGTTATATCTCTAAAAATTAATCTTTACAATCTTTACATTACAAAATGCACAAATATATTAATCGCACAAATTAATCGCTTAATATCCATTATGATTTATATCAAGAATCATTTACCTGAGGTGCGTGTTCGACAGGAAGACCCAATTTCTTCAAATCACTTCCAAACTCCTTGACACCTTGATAATCCCCTTGAATAGCGTATGCTGCAAATTGGCTGAGTTTGTTTGTGATTCTTTCCGCCTTTGTAACCTGACCGGGTCGCACGCCAGGTCTTTCTTTATAGAAAATGTATTGCAGCTTTACTGTAAAAATCTTTCCGTACTGATCAAATTGTTGGGCACCGATATCTGATACCGAGTAACAAGCGAGCAATGGTAATTCTTGAAACGGATCTTTGTCGTCTTTATTATTGAACAGCTGAAGGCTCGGATTGTCACCCTGGTAAACCAATTTGACGAAAATCTTCTTCCAGAAACGTTGGCCCGTAATCTTCTTCTTGTTCGGCTGTCGCAACTGCATCTCCCAACCATCGCCGGTATAAGTTATTCGCGGAAAATCTTCGAGTGGTTGGCTAACATCCTCGTCGAACAAAGGAGTAGGCGGAGTTTCCTAAAAAAAAGAAAAATTATTTTATTCTATTTATATAGGAATCAATGTATGTTTATAGAATTGAATCAATGTATGTTTATTGCATCTTAAGTATTGCACAGGTTTTTTTATTTATAATTAAAGAAAAACAAAAACTGCGCGTAAAAATATCCAGTTGCTGGAAGAATATTTAAAATAATGCGGCATATAATGGTATAGTTTAATACGAATACCTGAGAATCTGTCCTAGCCATTTCGGCTGTCTGTGCAGTTTCGGATACCACAGCATCTTGCGCGATTCCGGATTTATCGAAGGGATTGAAACGCGGTGAAGAATCCGTATACGCGGCAATCTGCGGACTTTTTGGCGGTGGCGCTAACGTAGGTACAGGTCCTTCTGTTGTTATCTGATCTCCTTCTTTCGGTCTAAGAGATAAATAGAGAAAACTATTAAATATGCACTAATGTTAAAAATAATGTTATTATATTCTTGAATCTGTGTAACTTAGACAAATTAGACATTTATACTGTAAAAGTTTGTAATTTTTTGACGATGCTACTGAATATTTAATCAGCATCGGAAGTAAATCAATCCCAAATTCTTCTAGTTTAACAAAAGTTTGTAACTTTTTTCCGTACTCACTTGATAAATACACTGAAATCGGGTCCCTCGTCCGACTCCACAGACTCGGATTTTTTTACTTTCGTGTCCGATGGTGGAGCCGTCATACTCAAGAAAGAATCAAAACCATCGGATTCTCCAAAACCGGTGATCGCTGTTTCCGAGCCAGCTGCCGATGAGTCTCCCCAAACTGAAGAAAAAATCATTATTTATTGCAATAAACAGTTAAATACGAATATAAAGTTGCAAGTTGTCTTTATACGCTTACCATCGCTGGAAGTGTCCATCGCAGTTGGTCCGCCGCCGAAGGCATCCAGAAAGGGATCACTGCTGTTAGTTTCTGGTTCGGCGGCCCTATCGAATTTGGACGCGAAAGCATCGAATGAGTCGCCCGTTTCCTCGATCGCCTTCGTCGTAGCGGCGAAGTTATCCAACTGTTCTTCGGGCCGATAAAGCTCGTTTCCGGGAAACTCCGTTCCAGGAGTCGGACTGGTGGAGATCAAGCCACTGATCTCCTTGGTCGGTTCTCCGAAATCACCTAATAGGTCCGAAGCAAAGGTTGGCTGTGTGACTTCCGACGAAGCAAACAAGGGTTGAGCTGCAGCTGTGAAGGGTGTGGTTTCGGCTATCCCGAAGGGTATTGTCGTGGTTGTGTCCGTCATGGAGAAAAAGTTTGCATCAGCACTAGTGGAAACCTGTTCTGTTTCTAAAAAATGTATATAGAGATATATAAATATAATATAATATATAAAATATACTAATATTAAAACAATGTAATATTATTCTAGATTAATTATGATTTTTTTATTCTATTCTATTGGTTTATTCTATTTTTAACCAAACCAAACCAAACAAAAAAAGAAATCTTTTAACCTTGGAAGAGTTCAGCGGCTGTTGTTGACGCAGGTTGAATTATAGGAGCAGGTTCCGCCAGGTCCAAGACAGTGCCAGATTGTCCGACGTCTGTTTCTATGGCGAAAGGAGTCGCGGAGGTCATTGAAGGCCGTTTTTCATTACTGATCTCTTCCGGATATTCCATTCCAAAGGCAGGTTGTGTTTGCGAGACCAACGTTTCTTCGTTCATACTTGCGAAGGGATTGTCTTTGATGATAGTGGTCATTGAGATTCCGGTGAC
The DNA here is from genome assembly GCA_037157785.1 of Cephalotes varians. NCBI lineage: Eukaryota > Metazoa > Arthropoda > Insecta > Hymenoptera > Formicidae > Cephalotes > Cephalotes varians. The sequence continues at coordinate 2,368,236 of JANQDE010000005.1, read as the reverse complement.
GAGACTAGTAGTACCTGTAGTGGTCATAGAAGTAGACAAGATATTGGTCGAGGTGACTTCAGTGTTAGGCGCATCAAAAAGGTCCATAATATCTTGATTTTTCGGCGGTTCAATAACTTTATCATCGGGGATCAAATCCGGCACATTGCTATCGACGTCCAAAAGATCGGCAAAGCTGTGCTCCGGGGTGGGTGACGGGGAGTGCATCAATGTGGGGCTGGGCGTTCTAGTTGCTTGCAAACGATCCAGAAGGTGATTTGAGGTAGCATCCATTGCTCCCGTAACCGATAGTATTAAATCTTTTGTATTTTTGACAGGTGGTTGTACCGGTGAATGCGGTATTGGTGGTGGTTGTGGTCTTGGTGGAGGTGGTCTCGACGGCGGCGGCTTTCCGTTTCTTGACGGAGGTGTTGCTGCCAGAGGTTGTTGCGGCGGACTAACGACCGTCGGTTTCTCAGCTGTCGTCGTCGTTGTCGTCGTCATTGTACCAAATAGATCTACGCTCGCGTTATCGGACGTGACGAAGATATTGGATGGTTGGCTAGTGAAGACATTGGTTGCTGGCGTATTAGTGTCAGTGGTCGCTCCGAATCCGGTGTCCGGAGTCGTACTTTCAATGCCGAAAGAGGCAAATGGATTTGTAGAGTCGACGGACATTGGCGGTTCATATGTTTGGTCGCCGCCAAAATTCAAGAAAGGATTCTCGCCCGCGCTAGAAGTTGTTGCGTCAGTAAAATCTTGGAGAAAAGGATTAGAAGCCTGCGGGGGCAAGCCGCCCCCCGGCTCCGTCGCGTAATCGTCCATTAAGAATGGATTTCCGCCCTTAGAATCCATGATTGAATTAATTTAAAAACTTTAATCAAGAATTATCTGTAACAATTGTTAAAGTTTTTGCTCAATTTTTTAAACAATATTTCCATCAAAATAGAATAGACTAATTTTAGTCTTTATTCTGCGTGTTAAGCAGATATTTCTTAATATAATTTTAATTCAACGCAAACATTTTTGGAAATCTTCCGTTTGATTGTAGTATGTAGAGATATTGATGATGTTTGCAACAAGTACAACAGAATTTAAATAGTAGTTCTCGTGTAGTCTTAAAAGAGATAGTCAACGTGCATGTCTTTTTTGAACGGCTTAACGACGAGATAGTTTGAAGATTACTCTGAAAATGGATTCTGAAAATGGAGCTATAACGGTTGATAATATTACTTCATCAATTCGGATTCGAGCAATTTTAGTTCAGTCCGTCCAGGCTCGATGGTAGCAAAGCTAGTATCGAAGGGATCCACGTCTTCGTCCAAAGCAAGATTTTTATTCTGAAGCGGCGTTAACACTTTGTCACCGGGATCCTGTCCGTCCAAACACAGAAAATCTTTGGACTCTTTTATTTCATCCGCTCTAGGATCGAAATCGTTAATTTCCGGAACTGTTGACGCAACGATAGGTACCACAGTGGGTAGAACGATAGGACGCGGCGGTGGTTGCTGAGGAATTTGTTGTAATTCACTCTCCAATATCTTTAACTCTGCTTTACCAGGCAAGATGTTTGTTGCGATAGAAGTGTCGAAGGGATCTGAATAAGAGATCTCCTCCTCCAAAATAGGTTTGCTCTCGATTCTAGGTGTTAGAGGTTTCGCATCGACCTCGACTTCCGCATCCAATAAGCTCTCCTGTCTTTGGGGTTTTTGTTTTGCAATCACTTCCTCTTCAATCTTTTGTATTAGTGTCGATTGTAACTGCGCAAGTTTTAAATTATTCGGCGCGACCGAGGTGGCCGTGAAGTCGCTCTGTCTTCTGATTGGTTCTGCGGCAGACCTCGGATCAAAATCGTGATCGCTCAAACTGTGAGGCAGCTTGGGCTCTTGCCTCAACAATTCTGACTCGATAAGCTTGAGCTCGGTCTTGCCTGGTGCGACGTTATTGACGAAACTGGTGTCAAATGGATCGATATCTACTTCCTCATCCTCTATCGGCAACGATTCTTCTAGAGATTTCTGAGAGTAGTACGGTGTCAGCGGTTTAGAGGGTAGTGTCTTCTCTTCTTCGGTAGTCGCGAGAAGGTCAGGTCTCTTTGATGGCGTCGGCAATTCAAACGCTACAGCCTTGGTCGGAGCTAACTCAAGGACTTCCGGCCGGGAAGCCTTTCTCTCGAGATTTGTCGGTATTGCTTCGACCTTTTCGTCCTCCTTAAAACTAACGTCAAATACGGGCTTAACAGGCGCGGATGGTCTAGGTGGCGGCGGTTTTGCGGGCAACTGCTTTACTGACTCTTCATTTCTTCTCGGATCAAAATCGCTATCCTCGACGCAATTGTTAGGTTGCTCGCCTAGCAATTCTTTTTCTAAGACCTTGAGCTCTGTTTTACCGGGTGGAAGCTCTTTCACTGCAGACGTATCGAAGGGATCGATATAAGTGATTTCCTCGACAGGAGCGATCGGTTCGTCTGCCAATTGACTAAGATCGGTAGTCGAGCCGCCTAGCAAATCCTTCTTGGATGACAGCAAACTATCATGATCATTTTTCTGTTCATTCTCCAATTTCAGCAAACCAGTTTCGTAATCTCTATTAAGACCAGCAGGATCGGTCAATGATATAGACACTTCCGAGACAGGCAGATCTTCAAGTTCCTTTTCGATGAATTTTAATTCTGTTTTACCTGGTAATATATTATCTGCGATTGTAGTATCAAACGGATCGGCCTCGTCGACAAAGGTAGCCGCTTCGAAGCTGGCTTCGATTATCTCCGTTTGAAAATCGGTCGTTTCAGGCTCTTTTGCGGCGAATGGATCATCGGATTCCTCAAGACAAGTAGACTCATTTGGCGCGGCGTTTAAATCAAATTCAGCGTCATCCAAGTCAGGAATCTCTTCCAAGACCGTTTTCTCCTTCAAAACTTCAAATTCGGAAATATCTAACGGACCATTCGATGTTTTTTCAATAGTCGTCGAGGCTATGCCCTCCTGAGTAGCTGTAGGAGTAACGGGACTAACTGGTCTTGGTAACACAGGCGGTAATTTCGTCAAATCTATAGGAATGTCGGGAAGATCGCTGTCGTCATCCAGCAAAGTCTTTTTTACTTCTGTCGATTCCGCTACAACGGCTTCCGTCAATGGTTGTTCTGCCTCGTCAAAGTCGTCCAACAATAGATCTTGCTGGATTCGGGGTCTTCTTCCCTTGGTAATCTTGCAAGTGCTTACATAGTCGATTCTTCCCGATAACACCTCAACAGCGTTGCCTAAACTGACTAGCTTATTGCCTTTTTTATCGACTGTACGGAGAACCTTGTCGGCGTTGGTAGTATCGAAAGGATCGTCCCCAATCTCCTCTTCGGTCGGACTGTCCGGTATGTAAGCTAGTTGAACATCGATATTCTGAAGAACGTCGACATAAGTAGTATCGAAAATATCCTCGTCGGCGGAATCCTCCTGTTCATCCTCGTCCTCTACGTCTACGAAACCGTCCTCGTTAACCAATTTCTCTTCCTTCTTTTGATGGCTGTCGATCTCCGGCGGTGCGGCTTCGATTGGATTACCCTCCTTGTCGAAGCCGACCCACCTCTTCGAAGATTTGGAGTCCTCTTGCTTTGTTGCTTCCTCCGGTTTCTTCTCTTCCAACGGCGCTTTTCGCTGAAAGAATGAGGTAGACTTTATCCGATCGAGGTCATCCTGAGTCTTTTTCAAAATCGAATCGACGCCAGCAGTCAAAGCCTGAAACTTTTTCCACTCGTCGGATCCGGCCGATTCGCCAGCCTCTTCAGCTTTCTGTTGGGCCTCCGCTCGTTCGCGCCGATAACGCTCAAGTTCCTCCGGATCAAACTCCTCCTCTTCCGCGCCCTTCTTGCCCTTCTTCGGCTTTTTCTTCTTCTTCAGGCCCTTGGCTAACTTGTGCATCCTCTAAGACCTACTGTGGTGCGAGAGGCTCCTATAAATATAAAAATCTAGATCATTGCACGAAAATATAGAATTTACTGTAATCTGTGAAGAATCTATTTCTCCGATGATAGACATGAGTAAAACATTTCTAGAAAAAAATTATTTTTGTTATATTTTTAATTACTGTATAATCTCGAGAATAAATACATGATGTAAAAATAAAATATTCTATATATTTTGAGATAAATAATTAAGATTTTTTAATTACGCTATGTTTATATATACTATAATATAACTAAGATGCTATGATATCTTAAAAATCATGAAGTCATTGGCTAGAAATCTATGTCTCGGAATTGAGAGTGGCAATGCGGGATCATTGCCAAAAGAGGTCGATCGATCGCAGTGCAGTAACCGAATGTGTTTTTCCCCTCATTCCTTAATTCTATTCGATAAGTAAAATTAGTGATCGAAATAAAAGCGAAATATATCTTGAAGCGTTTCTCGGAGGTGTGTTCTACGAACAACAGCTTTTTACAAATAATCTGTCAAGCCCTTCAAAATCATTGAAGACAGCTTTATATAGAAAGCCGATAGATTCGTCGAGAGAAATGTAGTTCGTTACGTTTTCATCAGAACTTCAATGAGATATTTTCATCGTATTTCAACGTTAATCGTGGCGATAACGCTACGATTCGATAACAATACGACGCATATTCTACAAGAATGTCCGGAATCGTACACTATTAATTTACGCGAATATCAAAGTAACAGATGTTTTTCTAATTACCTTGCGTCTTATGTTATTATCTTATGTTAAGCTAGACATCAAGAATGCATCGATGATGAATTGCAAGCTATGTACGCTTCTAATAAGTTATGATACAACACACATGTGTATTTGCATTTTAATCGAATATACGCCGAACTTGCGAGTGTGATAGAATTTAATTAATACCGGCGTGAGATGAAGCACCGGATCATCAATAAGACGATAAACGTAGTATAGTATTTTCTATTTTCAACATTCTCGAGCGGCGAGTCTCGAGAAAAAAGCATGAACTAAAAAAATGCGTTTCTTGATAGAGGAGGTACGCATACTAAAGGGGATGGAGAATAAAACGAAAATTCCTCTTGATCGTAAACTCTCAAATGTGACAATTTTGTTTTTTATCCTTCGTGACCTATGTGCTATGCACTATTCTCTGCAACACTAAGAACACTCTTTTAACACGCACACAAATCCCTCGACATAGACGGGCTCTTGTCACGGGTCACTGAGCAGCTTCGGCTATGAACTATCCCTGGTCTGCGCTGTAGTGATACACATATGCGTGTTTATGTGAAGAATTCGCGTATATATGTGTCACACGAAATTATAATCGATACGCGAAAGAAAACGTGAGCAAGTCGCTGATTTCAAGAAAAAAATTTCTTCTATACTGTCGATTATACATAGTTTATACAGAATATTCCGAAGTGCATATGAGCTCGTTATTAATACTAATTATCAGACTGTAGTATCTAGAGTCAAAGCAATGAGCGGTTAGTGTATTAAAACTGAATGAGAATCGATTTGATGCTTGTTCTTACATCAAATCAAAGAAAATGATTATCAGAGAAAACTTTGAGTTGTCGCATGATAAACGTGTGACATTGTTGCATTATGTGCGAATGTAATAAAACGTAATGCAAAATAATCTAAGAATGAAAAGAAATGTGAATATCCGACGGAGGAAGGTCATCATGAAGAATTTCTTAAGCTTGAGGTAGCACTCAGGTCAAACTGATTTCTGGACACGTACTATGGAGCTGTTTGGATTCCGATCGGAATTGTTCAATTATTTCGTAGATTTTATTGTGTTTTCTCTGTGCTGTAACTAGGGCGGTGCCGTCGGTGCAGCCGCACCGGGCGCAATCGTCAGGGGAGGGGGCGCAATCGTCAGGAGGGACCATGAATAATTTTTTTTATAAAAAATAAATATTTTTTTAATATCAAAAAAGATTAAAAATATAAAAAAATTAGGGAATAGATACTTGCCAACATATATTTATTATGGCAAATGATCTACATCTACGTATAATATTTGGGAGAATGGGAATCTAGGAGAGAGACGCAAAATTTTGAGCTCGCACCGATCGTAAAAATAGCTAATTACGGCACTGTGTTTTCTAGAGAAATCAGAATAATTTCAATTGGAATCTATTCCGAACAGTTCCAATACTATTTGTTAGACATTTTATAATAGATTATAAAGCAGTCGATTGTGGCTTATGTCAGCACCTTTTTCGCTTCTTCACACAGCCAAATGAAAATAAATTATGCACATCGTAAATGTTTGATATATTTAAACTTATCTTTTCGTTATACAATTAAAAATCCAAATGGATTTTCTATCTAGTCTTATCTTAATCGGTTAAATAGCGTTTCTCTAATACGATTCAATGAATCGATATTATCGACGATATCAGATACAAGACACGACAAGATACTTCGGGAAATAGGGATAGTACATGATATCTTCAATAATAAAGGTATTGTTAGAATCTAGTACGATTGAGACACAATTAATGTTTATTACTAAAAGAAGCTTAATTAATTTATTAACATTTCTAATTAATATTACATATTAGTTATCATTAATATATTAATTATATTAGTTGTTATTTAGTTATTAAATCACAAATATTAATATAAATATGTTTACTTAAAACTTTTCTATATCATTGCAGAATATACGTATGTATATTATACGTATATTAATGGTCAATGTGGGATTTTAAAAGTTACCTAACAAATAAATTATAAGCTCTCATAGATTATGCTTTAAAATTATATTAGATTTTCTGAAGAACAATTTGCAAACTTTGCTTACAAAGAGACGAGATCGCGAGTGGAAAAACAAATAAAAACCGGCACGTTTTATATATAGAAACTTTCAACTACGCGTACACAAAATACGCGAAAACTTGATCAAAAATTGGCGATGACATCGTTTGCAAAAACTTTTTTTAAAATTTAAAACGTAAACATTATACTTTACTAAACATCGATATTTGTTGCAATTTTATCAAATTTTTAATAAGCTTATCTAACTGTGACTTATGTTTGTCAGCCTTTTCCGCTTCTTCCAAATAGAAATAAATTATCATGAATATTTGATACATTTGGACTTATTTTTTTCTTTCTATAATTAAAAATCCAAGTGATCTATCTGTTCTTACCTTCTGTTAAATAGTATTTCTCTAAAACCATTCAATGAATCGATATGTTCTGTATTTAATGTATTGAATACAAAACGGTTAGTGACTGTTACTGTATTGTGCCATATTTCAGATTATTTGCGTATAAAATAAAATATAAAAAAATGTTTGTAAAAATTATTTAAATGTTTAAGAAAAAATTTAAATAAAAGTAGGATAAGAAAGATAATCTGTAGTCCATCATGGAACAATATTTGTTAAGCTCCATCTTATTTGTTACTTAATTAGGTCATGCCGTCAACGAAAAGATTCGAACTCAATAACCAATTGCATATCTGTCATATAACCATTATAACTAAAGGATATATTAATTGAAATGATATCTCTCGAGAAAGCTCTACCAGCAGTTGTATTCACCTGTCACTTACACATTTTACCGGAAATCTGTCAAGAAGGATCTTGAATAAGAGAAACTTGAATATCCCGATTATATCTCGCTTTGATTGTGCACACGTTTCGGCAGTTATACGGTATTAAAAAATCAATCAACCGATATGAATATGTCTATTTTATGTGCCTTAAAAATTTACCTTAATAGCTTAATATATTATAAAACTTGCAAGTAATAAAATAAATATATACAATTGTTTCATTTTAAGTGATAAATTCGAAAGTATGAGTAATGCGCAACACACGGCGATAAAAATCAATAGTCTATAAACGCCAATGTTAAAGAGAAGCTGCTAAACATGTCCTTCCTGCAGTGCAGTCGATCACCGGGACAAGATGGGAAACGCAAACTACCAAAGATGACCTTTTCTGCACCGTGATCGATCAGGTCTGCCAAGTCTCATCGCAGTTCACCGCGTATTGGGTCTTGCCATGGTAGTCATTGCCGCGTCAGTCACGTTCATCGAGACGCAGACGGGGGACAACGAGCGCTTCGGAAAACACGCGAATGCTTCGCCGCGTCTAATTTTATCTGCATCGAAGGAGTTCGAAGGGAGCGCTTTGCCGATAATTCGTACTTTGCATGCGAATTTTGGAGAGTCAACGAGATAAATGTTCGAGATTCCATAGAGGACGTAGAGACGGTGAATCACTGCACCTGTGATGTTTCGGTTTTTCAAGATCGCTTCGAAAACAAAAATTCGCATCAGCTTTCTTTTCAACAACTCAAATCGTTGATAATTTACATCTAAATGCAAACTCGGAACATGCTCCAGAAACTGAAGCCAGAAAGTGAAATAATCCCATCCTTTCTGGTATCCCAATAAAATAACTAGTCGCGGAGATAAAAGTATATCATTAATCGAATTTATCTAAATCAAATCTGAAAGACGATTATACTGTCTTTGAAGCTAGTGCTACTGATATGAATCAAAGAAAGGGAGTAGATATATGAAATCAGGCGTATGGCTAAATGCGTAAGTGCGATTTATGATTAACAACGCTTCTCATGCGGCACGCACGGAATATCAATTAGAAATATAACACTGAATAGTCTCGTTTTTTTTTATCTTTTTTATTTTCCATCTAGAATATCTATTACTATGTAAGCTGTGGCATAGGAACCACTAACTATCGACTTGTGGCGACATTAATTAAACGTGCAACTAGTAATCATGGATACTACGACGGAATTTAACAATTGCATCCAAGATTATATAAATTCCATTTGGAATTATTGCTTACGCGTTTCGTTCTAATCGCGAATGGAGAGCTACTTTCGTATTTGGAGCAAAGCATAGTCCGCAATAATGATTACGTATCGGACGACGAAAATACGAAATAACGACGTGATCAATGAACAGAAACACGATCGCCTGTTGCGAACGCGGAGAATTTCACAAATCTATGAATATAAAATGCGATCTTTAGCGGCGCTATATGATTAGGATTACAGAGGGATGCCGGAGCGGCGATCAATCCGGCGAATATGCGAGAGCGCCCGCCGTCCACCGGGGGTGGCACCCTCATCCGCCTTTCGACGGCGGCTCAACTAAATCGGAGTTGTGCAATACTCACAATTTCAGCCTCATCAGCCACGTTGATACGGCGCACATTTTTTTCGCGTCATCCTGCTCGACTTGGTTCTCGGATCGCGGCTCGAGGTGACTCGCAACCGGCGTACTCGATTCGAGAGAGAAGAACGACGATGATGACGGCGGCAGCGACGTCGGCGGCGGCGGCGGCGGCGGCGGCGGCCGCGCCGGATGCGGAAGATTGGACAGACAGGAAGTCGGAGGAAACGAGTTACGCAAATGAGTTAGTTTCTTATTTACTGAGAACGAGCGGCGACGGGCGTCGAGAGAGACATGAAGACCCTGCCGAAAGCGAAGGCGACTCACCTCGTACTCTCCTGCGGACCAAGCTATTTTCAGCATCGATCCGTTTCCATCGGAGAAGAAACATGCGCGCGACCACACCACCCACCGCCCCCGGCGACGACAGCGACGGTGGCGGTCCGAAGAATCGACGGCGTCTCCTGCTAAAGCGATGGAACGCTGCGGCTAACAATGTGCGAAAGACGAGGAATGAGGAATGGATACCTAGGATTCGATAATGGTACCGGGGAGCGAGGAACGGGAATCACCTACGTGAACTATTCATTTATGAATCTTAAAAGAATTAATTAAATCGCAAAGATGGGACGCTGATTTCACGTGGATTTAGGGTCCATGTATTGATTAATGTTATAATTAGCTCTCTGCTATTCTAGTTCTTATAGTATGAATATGAATAATAATTGTGCGAATCGGGGTGGCTTAATAATAAATGTGACATACAGAGCTCGTTAAATAGATCGTAAATATACCATAGTTTCTATACAATAACAGAGGGTATATCGATAATCGAATATCACCCTGTGTCCGCGGTACCGCGACGTTGACCACCGACGCCACCAATTGTAGATGTTACTCGTATGCGGTCGCAACCCTTATTGGCAAAGAGCATGTGTTTCGCGTAAATGTTACAAAATTACAAAACGCATCGGCAAAACGCGTTTTATATTAAAATATTGCAACAAGTTCTTTTAAACAAAATTATGAATGATAATATTGATACATTATCCTTTTTTTCAATAAAATCCAATTGTATTGTAAATAATCAAAGAAAAATTGATTTAAATTACAGACGGGAATGTTAGGCTTGGTACGAAAGTATTACGAGAGGATACTTTGTCATCAGTGATCAAATGTCTTTTTTTTTACGAACAGAAGAGATTAACATGAATAGAGATAGTAATGTTAACAATGGAAACAATATATTATCTTCTACAATCAAGACTCTCTTTCGGGACATATATTCGAGGTTTGGTTTCTTGTGGCTTTCGCAATATACGTAGGCATGTATATACGATGTATATACATTTGTATATATTTCTTCTTCATACATATATTTCTCCTCTTTGAAGTTGTACGTTTATTTTACACGTGGAATCAATATAATTAATAATATAATATGAATAATAATAATATAACAATAATTATAAGAATAATAATGTACATACTTTCACCGTTGTCGTTTACATAATCATGACGGTAATCAGAATCATGCGAATAATGATCATAATTATGACGTAATTAGTACAGATTTGTCAAGTGAGGAACTGCTGTCAAAAAATTTGATTCGCTTGATTCGCTTGATACAAATATGCATTCAGGATTGATTCAAGACACGATAACGGACTCGTACCATCCATTGCTACGCAGGAGGAGTTATACGTTAACAACTTCCTGCCTAATCACTCGACAAAACAGCACATGCAATAACGATGATACAATAATAATTCGGGTAATAATAATTAGAAAAAATAATAATGAAGAATTCAAATAACTGTCCTTCTCCTTCTCTTTCTTCTCTCTTTCTCTCTCTCTCTCTCTCTCTCTCCTTTCTTCTTTTTCTCTCTATACACAAGTGCACAATTATGTACATAATCAATATAATGACAAATTCTAAGGTGCCTCTTGAGCGGATTTTAAAACTTGAATTTGTCTGGAAATAATCCAGAATTATTTGGCACAGTTTTTTGCGTCCTTTCACATGCGGTTTGATACTTGGCACGATATTGAACCGTCATGCATTGATTGGCTCTTAGAAGATCGATTTTAAATAGCTAAAAATGGAGATAACGATTTTTTTTTTCACCAAAGACACATCTCTCTACGTCACGCATCCACTTTTACAATTGTTTCACATTGAATTTAGTGTAGCTATCTTTTTCTCTCTGGATCGACTAACATTACACGGTTGATCTAATCACGATACAGTAGCCCACAATCTCTATACGAACGATATATCTTTGTCGAGTTTACCGGAGTTTTTAAAGTCATCGAAGAAAAGAAAAGATGTAGAAAAGTTACCTTTCGACGATACACAATTATTGCTAACGTAAGAATACTTGTAAGATGCACACCGCGCATTTGCCATATTTACCGAATAATTTCCAAAAAAATTACAATGGTCTCTCTCTCTCTCTTTCTCTCTCTCTCTCTCTCTCTCTCTCTATTATATTTTTTTCTATTTCGCATCGATCCCTATTTTCGTAGCGATACAATGACACAGATAAACACTTTTTATCCTATTCAATCGCGTTGCGTAATAATCGTTCCCTGTAAAAAAACACTCAGGAGAAACAATCGTTTTATGCGAAATTTTCAAAAGCTTGTATACCGAACCATAGTCGAGCCTAAATCTATTGTGTTTAACGAATCTACGGGTTCGAAACACGAGTTTCTGTTCTCTAAACAAACACGAAATTGTCTAGGGCGAATGGTAAAACATTAGCGAGTTTCGCCTTTCTCGAGATCGCAGACGAAGAAACGCACACTGTGCATCGTTATGCTTATAGGATCGTCGTTTTGAAATACTTTTTTTTCCTTCCCTTTTAATAACAACTTCCTCTTGATTAGAATAGCAGGACTATCAAAAATTTCTAACCGAAATTTCACGTGAAAAAACGTGCGACTCTCTATGATCATATGCGAAATTCGATATATATGTGATAGCGTGATGCATAACTGACTCGCGATAAACGAAAAGATTAATTAATTAATTACATTACGTGAACTTTGTAATCACGTTAATACATCCGCACGTGCTACGCTGACTGGAAATCTTTTAAAAAATCTGGCTCGAAACTCCGATTCCATTTATCAAAATTTATCAAAACGTATGTGCACGGATCATAGAAAATTACGCGTTATTTTCGCGATTTCCCTCGTGTTAGAAATTTTTCACTTTTAGGAGACATCAGGTCAGGTACATTTCCTCACGTAGAACGGGCTAATATGTAGAAAGAGCAAAACGCTCGGCAGGTGTGCTTTGACGCACCGAGAAGATGACACTTTTTGTATACTCGCGCATCTAATATAAGTGTTAACCGTTTGTCAGTCAAGAGAATATAACTGTAAATACCTCGGAAACTTCGACGTACGAACGTATGTCAGTCGGGATATCAAAGGTAGACTAAACTGCAGCAACTCTGTTTAAAATTTAAGCGTAACTTAAGTTTAAATTTTTCGACCCGATTATCGTCCGCGATTTGATTATATATTCACTCAAATTCGAAACATCGTCGATGCAACCGAGTCTCGAGAACGATCGCCTCATGGTGGTATATAAATATCATATTCTTTTTTCCCTTCTACATCAAACGCAAGAATTACGTCGAAGAGTAGTCCGTGGCAGAGGTTAATAATTTTTTGCAGATATTCATTCTTTTCTATCTCTCTTCTTCCTTTTCCCCTCTTTGAAGATTGCTTCCGACAATTCTCTGTCATTTTCATGGCACCAAAGTACGACAACACGCGCGGAAGACTCTGTCAGGCGAGTAATGCCTGCAGTACACAATAACCGGAAGATTTAAGATTCTTTGCGTAAGAAACATAAAACTATATAACAGGCACCTGTAGAAGAATCAGTTCTCCGAATTTTTATCAGACTTGCTTGAAGTCTTATTTGGAAAATTGCGTAAAAGCACTTGTCTTGCAAACAGATACCGCAATACTGGCCTTCAATCGCCGTCCTCATCGCCGTGACACGTACGCTCGTCTTAAACGCGGCATTTAAAACCGCTTAAATTATTGAACCCAAGACGCAGGCACCCACTGAGGTTCCCTCTCGAGTGAATTGATCTCCGTGAGAAGCTGATTGTACGCCCGATCCGTATCGTTGTTGAGGATAAGCATGTCGAACAGATGGCCATACTTATCCTCCATCTCACGGGCCTTCTCGATTATATCCTTCAACTCTTCCTCCTTGAAGCTCTCGTTATTCTTGATCCTCTTTTGCCTCAGCTTCTCGAGACTCGGAGGCGCGATAAACACAACATACGGTTTCAGATCCGAATTTCGCAGAATCTTGAGACTCTGTGGATGCAGGTTTAAGACACAGATTTTCCCAGAATTAACTACTGTCCTGATGGCCTCCACGGACGTGCCGTAGTACGCTTTCTCGTACTCGCCGTGCTCGACGAACTTTCGACAGAGAATGTCGGACTCGAACTGAGCACGAGAAATAAAGTGATAGTCCTGCCCATCGACCTCGGAATCTTTCTTCGGACGACTTGTATCTGAAAATAAAAAAAAAGATATGTGTAGATCGAGCTGTTTCTTTTTATTAAAAATTATGAAATAATAAATATATGCAGAGAGTAGACTAGAACGAGGAACAATGCCTACGAGGAATTGCTGCGGCAAAACGTTCGCTGTCTTGCATCAATCTCTGCCTGAGTTCGTGTCGTCCAATGTTGGGTGGTCCAATGAGTACAATTGGCCTCTTGTGATTTGCACGAGGATAGTATAAAGCGACTTCCTCGTATGTCAGCACTTCCTCGCTGTCGTAATCTGCGAGAAAACGTTGCTAGTTTTTAACAATTTGTAATTGACATTATGTCAGTCAGTTTAGGCTTTACATACCATCTATGGCAGTTGTCGCGTAAAGTGGATATCCATCGTCGTTGAAGTTCGCGCCAAACTTGTTTCGCTTTTTCTTCTTTGGATTTTTTCTCGCGCACAATAGCGTACTAGATTTTTTTGAGCCTCGCACCGTTGACTTGTCGCCAGCTATTGTCTGCTTCATGGATTCTCGTCTGCGATAAAACGGGAATGTAATGCCGTTTTCATCGCGGCACAATGGTCAGATATTGACGATTATATTCCTCGATTATAGTTAACTTACTGATGTTGGAACGCTCTGCTGGGTATCAAGCCAGCCAGTGTCTGGTCCTCTTCGCCCTCTCGATATGCTTGCCACCAGTTAGGATCCTCTTGGGAAATTACGTGAAGTACATCGCCTTTTTGAAAACTCACACCCAACTCTCTGCACGGTATGTACGGGTCTTCCTCGGGATCGTAATCAAAGTGCGCTCGTATATGTATCTAGATGCAAATGGTAAAAGTTTATAGTTACAAATATCATGTTATACCTGTGTTATCCGTGCAATAAAGTCGGAACAACTATTAGTGTCGATCTAGAGGTAATTCTGTACGTGTAACTTGCGAATCAATGTCGCATCGTTAAAGTAGAAGAACAAAGTCATACACTTACATGTATGTACATGACATTCGCTTTTATACGTTAGCTCAGTCAATGCAAGTTTTAATTAAACGAACAACGGAATGACTTAAGTGATATTGATTTTCCCGAATTACAGATATTGAAATCGTAAAAAGTTCAAATGTAAAACGACTAATATTATATTATGGAAGTTAAAGGACAAATGTTTTCTCTACTTGACATTTGCCCTTTCATCTCCAACGTCACCACTGCAATATTGGTTGTTCTAGTTTTAAGATCCACGAATATGACAGTCCACGGATACATTTCTAATACGAGAAGACACTAAATATATTAGAATACGTGCTGTATAATGTCATACCTGTGTCGTATCTTCTCTCCTTAAATTATTTCTGTGGTTCGTCGGTGCCGGAAGTACCAAGAACGTGAGACTACCCTGCATGCCAGCGAGAATATCGCAGACCTCATTGACGGTCTTACCACGCATCTCTACTCCGTTCACCTCAAGAACCTCGTCGCCCTCGTGCAGGAGTCCTGACTTATCCGCCGCACCACCGCGAACGACGCGTCCTTGTAAGACAGATTAATTTTAATGTTACAAGTATTCTCGGAATTGAACGATAAGATTACACGATTAAATATGCAGTAAGTCGCCTGTATATTTTTAACAAAGATGGAAGAAATGATAATTGCACATAAATATTATATTATATATATGCATTACCTATGATTACTGCATCTCCTTCGTTTCTGACGGTAGCACCCAGAGGTTCGTTAGTTTTTTCAATTCGGATGATTTTAATATTGTCAACTACTTGGGAATCTTTCCAACTAGACGTCGGGCTGGGCGGGCCGCTGGGTGGCGAGGACGACGGACTCTGCTTCCTTTGTAAACCTTCCACGTATGAGATGATAGAGTCGTGCGCCAGAAGCAGAGCTTCCATGTCGTAACTTGTTAGAATACTCGTTAACTCTTCCACGGCTGCTATTGTTTCTGCTCCGCCAACACCTGTTGCGGTCGACGAAGATTGCCATTTTTCAAGAATATCCACGCACTGGAACATCACGCCAAGGTATCAGAATTATGATACAGATCGAAGCAAGTAAATAATGACATTAAATATACAGAGGGTGTCAAAAAAATGTACACATTTTAAGAAAGGAAAAAACATCATATTACACATTGCTACCGTAATTCAATTCAACTTCGAAAAGATACATAGATACATAGATACATAATACATAGATAATATCTCTTAAAATGTGTACACATTTTTTTGGCATCCCCTATATAATAACGTCCTGCACGAAGATTATGTTGAACAAATAATTATTATGTGACATAAATATAATTTCTGAGCAATATATTCTGTGCTCGTTGAAATTCATTGAAACGCACTATTTGTAATTATGCGTATATTACCGTGTCTCTCGATTTAATTAAATAGATCATGAAAAAATTAGTACTGTTGTTAAAATATTTGAGAAAAAAGTTAATAAGCTCTTCCATTATTCTAATTAAATTACATGCAATATCATACACTATTCATAATAAAGCTTTTTAATTATCAAACAAAAATTTATTGAATTTTAAATTGTATACGTGAGTAATATTATAGATCCTCTTTTATAAATGATCAATTTCACATATATCTCGCGCTAAACTCGATTTCACATACATCTCGCGCTAAACTCAATTTCACATACATCTCGCGCTAAACTCGATGCATCATCGGCATGATGTTTAAAAGTCTTGTTCGTCCTTAGCCGATTTTTTAAAGCGTGACGAGTCGCCAGGGCGGACGCAAATCGATTCTGCACCAAAAGTGTCCGGACTGCCTCGAGCTCGGCTTCGACACCTGGACCCGAAATACCGAGAGCACCTGAAATATGTCGCAGTTGGAGCTGCAGCCTCTCCAACGTAGCAACGACCTCGCCGTACGCTGAAATATGAAAGGTATACTTGTTAGAAACTTCCTTGCGGAATCCCGTACCGCAGCACCCGCTATTTATTTACGCTACGCAAGCAGGCTATAAGGGAAGAGCGAGGATAAACTATATTTAGCAGCATCCAATTTTCAACAACTTTCAGAATTCTTTAAATACCGCTCTCGCGGTCATAAGTTCGTGAAATTAAATGCAAGCTATTTAATGCAAACGAGATACCAAAATTTCCTTAAAACAAGGAAATATAATACAGAATTAAAAAACCTTAAATGTCACAAAATAAAATAAAAATTGCGTTATATTAAATTTTTTTGAAATTTATTTACAATAATCTTTTTTGTTTCAGAGAGATTTGGTAGAACGTATTTGAAAAAGAAAAATTACTTACTGAGAGGCCTAGGCGGCTCCTCCACTTCTTGGACTGCATTAGGAGTGACGTGCGTGACTCGACTGATGCTAGTGGTCACCTCGTCCTGTGCGTAGGCAAGATTTTCCTGGCCACTGAGACTCGTCGCGTGACTCTCCAAAGCTTGAAGCTTTTTAGAGCCACGGAGAGAACGACTGAGCATTTCCTGCCTCTCCTCCTCATCCTTCCGTTTTCGTAACTGCTCCTGTAAGTGTGACATATAATCGATAAGCTATCTATGTTCCTTTATAAGATATAAAAATGTTCATGGAAATTCAAATCTCGCGACAGAATAAAACTCTTTTCATGTATTCTGGAGAGCGTTCAAGATATCGAAATTCCATCTGACGGTTATCTAAATATATGACGCGTCTCTTCACAAAATATTTCACACATTTTTCAGAAAATTAAATACATCTTTACTTAAATGTATTTTAGATGCAATCGTAAACGCAAATAATGGAATTCTTGAAAAAATATAAAAAGGATTTTAAGAAATTTTTTATTTACTATAAATTTATCACGTTATTTTTCTATAATATGTATAATATATAATATTTATCTAATCTTAAATATACGTTATAAGAAATAGCATTCACAAATTTCGAAAACAATATTTCAAAACTGGTTGCACTCTCTTACAGAAATCTTACCTTATTGATAGTTATTACAATAATTATGCCGGAAGAGATTATGGACTATGAAATAATTGCTGTACATGCAACTGTACATAACGAGTGTCGCAAATACATACGATTCGTCGCAAAATTTACAAACCACTCAACATGATTGCAGCTTGCGCAAAATAAAAAGTTCTTGAAAAATATCAAACTCAAGGATAATTGAATCTCTTTGCGAATGTATACCTATTTATCAATTATTTCGAGGTAGCTTATATTCAGAACCATGTAGTTCCCAGTGTCAACTAAATCTGGCAGTATACAATAATGTACATATTATTATACACTCTATATTATGTATACACCTACAAATAATGTTTGCCTATGTAAGTGTTTCTAAACTGTAAAAATATTTTAAACAAAATGTGTTTTGATGAGAAAATTTCTGATTACTCTGCACAAATCTTGTAGTTCAATAATTTTATAAAATTAAGTGTTTTTTTAAATAATTAGTATATTGTATGTACATGAATGTATTAATTATAAATAGAACAGAAATTAAATAAAACAGAATCTTATACTTCAATTAATTTCAAGCAATTTCTTTATTGTAATAAAATATTTATTGATCAAGAAATTTTTAAATCACAAGAAAAAGTGATTTCCAAGTCGACAAAAAGCTGATGAGTAAAATATTTACGTAGTTGTAAATTTTATATTTTATTACAAACTTATTTTCAATATATATATATATATATATATACATTTAATAAAGTCAGATTTAAGGTATATGTTTATTTTCTTCATGAATCAGAGAGAGTAACATTTATTTGCGATTAAGTTACATGAATTTTTTATGCTCTCGGTCATGTTATTCCGTGATTCGTGATCTACGCCTACCGGTGTCTGTTGATAAAGCCATCGTTAGTCAGCCGTTGCGTGTTAATTGCGATGCGTATGGCAATCGCGCGATAAAGAATGTTTATCTGCAATGCCCGCGGCAGCCGGCAGCAGAATATACGACTCTTAATTTTCATTTATATAACAAGCATCACGTTTTGCCGCATGATGCTACGAGGATGGAAATATCTCGATGAAGCCCTGTTTACCGCGATAGTAGACGTAAGGTTTCCTGTGGAACCCGAGCTTGAACTCCCGCACGCATTTAGACAACAGCCAACATGGAGCATGTTGGAAGAACATGTTATGTGTATTTGACATAAAAAAAAAAAAACAATTATGACAGTAAAGTGAATTCCGGGAAAAACCAGTGTTTTCAATCGCTTATATAAGCTTGGACGATCTTTGAGCGACGCAGTGTATTTACAATCTTCCACGTAATTTCATCTTGATAATTAATTTATAGAACTCGTAGATAGAATAATAAATAAGATTGCATTGAGGGAGGAAACTGCAATTTTATATTATGGATTCGAAATTATTAAGAATTCTTAAATAGCATACAGTTGAATTGAAATATCGAAATGTGAATTAAAAGGAAATGTAAAATAAATCGGATATTCGATCGACACATCGCAACTAACGAGTTTCATAAAAAAGGAAAGAAAGATATGTTAAATTTGGGACACCTGCTGCGGCATATCTCGAGATATTAGAGCAGCGAACCGAATTGAAAGTCTAAAATGGGTTCTCCGTCTGCTTGAGGCAGATCAAGAAACTGAGGTCACACACACAGGGAAGTGGGAGCCGTACAAAAAAAAAAGAAAGAAGGAACAGAGAACTGAATGCAGCAGGCCTGCGAGTCACCCTACATCTACACCTATCGAAAACTTCGTAACGCTACACTTCAGGCATGTAATCTTAGACTATATTGCGGGGGTTCTTTACATTCCAGACCGCACTTGACTTAAGGCAGGTAAGAGCGTGGTGTGAGGATTCCATAAGATAAACACACTCGCGCGGCCCCGACGACGTCAGTCACGTAAGGGGTTCTGGCATTTCTCACAGTTACAGATACCGAGATTGTATGAATTTCAAGAGCGCCGCACTCGATCCACGAGCATATCCAGATCTCATCTACGATTTTCCACGACGAGTTTTCTCCCGATTTTTAACGGCTCGGTGAAACGAAGTTCAACAGGAGTGAAAAATTATTCGAGCGGGACGTCGAATGGAGCTTCACGCCTACTTTATAATTCCAGAAAGGAGATTCTTCTGCATTCTACCTTTGCCATTTTATTAACAGACAAACTGGCGTTTCAATGCTACGTGTGTTTCAACCGCGCACAGAGAATAAACGGAATTAAAAATTTTCCTCGTTGATCGACGTTTGTTTATATGGAAAAAAAAAGGAACAGAATAGAAGAAAATTAGTTGCAGTGGTAAAATTCTGTGTGATAGTTAAACTTTCAGTTGTAGTTATACACATTTAGCTATCACACAGATTCTTGCTGTAACTAATTTTTTTTTTTTCATGTAATAATTTTCGAACGCTAGTTAACGCGCTTCTCTTTAATGCGCCTAATTAGTTTCCGCTCGTGCAAGGTCGCGACTCATTTATCAATCGAACCACTAGGCACAGGGAATTCGGAAACTGCACGACGCGGCTATGTCGCGCGACAAATGGTGCTTCGATAACAACCATTGTCATCGCTCACAATTTCCTGTGATCACGTGAACAGCAAGTTGTAGTACGTTCTCTTAAATAACGATCTGTCATTTACTGCCTTCGCATCATTATGTAACGCGACTCTACTGCTTACCCACGGTTACGCGCTATTCTCACGGTTCAAAGCTTCCCGCAAAATCCCTGCTTTTCCGGGCCGAAACGCGTTCATTAACGACTTAATCCGATCACACAAAGCAAAATCGTAAATTCCGACAAAAACAAGAAGCGCAGTTTTATGACGAACCACCGGCGGAAGCCTCGTGCCAGTTTACGGCGATATTATGCGGTCAACCCTTCTTCAATATGCGAATATCGTGTCTCGTAAAAGCTTTTTACGAGAATGTTTATTACGTCAAGCAAAACCGATTCGTGATAATTATCATACGGTTGGATATAATTTGCGTATAGCGAAACTGATTACATCGACTTTGTTCTCCTGACAAATATGGCTTCAATATTAATAACAATAAATAAACGCACTTACCAGTTTTGGGCAATTTGCAAATATTGTGAATCTTGTTCTTTTAACGGGCTTTGAGTTTAACAACGTCATTTCGATTGTGCGTTAGGTATACATCTAGTTTGTTATTTTCTTTCTTTTTTCTTTACTCGTCGATACTTACATTCCATCACGTTCTCCGAAATTCGACGCGGGATTGATGATGTCCGCGCTTCTCGAATGCTTATCATGCGTGCTTACGTGACTCGAAACAACACGGGTGCGAGAGAGTGCCGATATTCTCGTTTCTTACCTGATATTTCCTGATAGAGTGAAGTTGCTGTTGAGTTGGCTCGGCGTTGGCGTTATCGCTCGTCTCGACATTATTGTTCTGCGTGGAGAGGCGCAGATTATCTTTCGGCGGTCTGGCAGGTGCTCTCTTCTGATCGCGCGGCGGGATGGCAGGCTTGACTCCATTGAGACCGGCCTAAAAATCCATTCCGAAACAGCTCGTATTAATTGTCCCAAGTGCTTGACGCCACGCAAACTAAACTTTTTGCCAAATTTCCCCGACTCTTTTTGTTTCACACATTCACATTTATCTTTTTATCATTACTTCCAGACAAACTATTTGTATACTTCAATCAAAGATGCTTCGTAGAATCGCAATTTTTTCGACACGCGGAAGGACAAGAAGGAAGAGAAAAAGAGGAAGCTGATGCAATAGATAAGCAATAGATAAGCGAGAGAAAAAAGAATAGAGAGAACAAGGATACATGAAAAGAAAACATATCAAAATTACAAAACAAGAAACAGAAGTAAAATGCCGACTCTTGAATGACTTGATGATTCATTAGTAATCATATCGAAGATAACGTATTTCTATTTATTTATTTTTAGTAGCATCAAATTTATATCAATCTTTTTTTTTATTAAAAGCGACAAGACTGTTCAAATTTCGGACTGTTTATTTCCTTCGCTATTTCAAGATATGTTAATTAAGATATTTTACTTATACGATTATAAGTATGTTCCCCAATATCATTAAATCGACGAGCACTTTACTTTGCTAGTTTTGTTGCTTGTGGCTACTTTACCATGCTGTTGACGATCTCATGTTAAATATCCTACATTCCTCTACGCATGCTTCTCTTTTTGCGTCTTTAATTGAACAGCGGTCTTTGCACATTTTATCTTTGCAATAATAGCGCAATAGATATCTGTTAATATAAAGTGTTACACAAATAAAATGTTACACAAATTTAAAGATATTACATAAATTTGTGTCTTAAAAGATATTATATAAATTCATATCTTTATCTAACTATCTAATAAAATCTAATTTAATCAAATAGACGCGTGATTAGTGTAGGAGCAATCGTTCAATTTAGTCGATAGGTCTCAAGTTTGATCTCGATCCATATACACATGCCTCGATTTATAAAAAAGAATTAATATTTAAGAGAGTAATTAATATTGCGCTTCCTAGAGAGTAGTGGGTCTAAAAGTGAATTGAAAAATTGTGAGCACGCAAAAGGCATAGAGAAATTACTGGTTTATAGTCTCCAAGAGTATCTTCTTCGTTGACAGATTACGACCCTTAGCATCGAGGAATACGACTAGAATGATGATGAATTTAATCAAGTAATTCAAGAGGCAATCAACCGCGAAGTTACTTTGCAAGGCGTGCAAATTTCCAAAGTGCAAGGACGCCGTTCGAATTATTCGACGGGCGAAGTTTCTAAACTTGAGACGAAGTCTATTGTAGTTTACCTGGTGTTCGAGAACATCGACGTGCGACTTGAGCGAAGGGTTCTTCAAAGTGTGCATCGGTGGTTTCGGTGCGCTCTGCTTCGTACGTTCGTCAGAAAATTCATCACGTGAAACTATCGAGTGATCAATTTTATTCCACCCAACAGTGAATCGTGAAGACGTGATTTTCGTTATCGAAACAAAATCAGAGAGCGAAAAGGATTTCCTTGTAATAGCCGAGTGCCGATCGGCCATTAAATTTGGAAGGACAGGCATGCTTCTCCAACTAACGTGAAATTTCACGTCATTGTTGGGTAGCGTAGACGGATTGTTCAACAACTTGGAACACTCGTACTCGAAAGACAACCTTGAATTCTTCTGATTTTGCGTATTCGGTGAATCATCAAGACAATGAACGTTATCACATCGCTTCTTTTCTTGCGAATGACATTTATTAGAACAACGCGTGTCGTCAAATAAACTCTGCTGCTTCATGGAGGAGAGCTCGCACAGGGAATTCCGAGAATTCTGATTTGTCTCTTGGATGAAGGACGATTGGAAATGAATATTGTTCGCGACTTTGAAAAATGAGATTTCTTCCTCGGACAAGCTAATCTTATTTGGACAATTGGATATTTGAATAATCTCCTTAGTTTCCTTCTCAAAACCAAGGAGTTCTTCTTGAGAAGAGCTCACAACTTTATCCTTGAAAGTAGGTAAGACATTCAAGCATATAGAATCACCGGTCGCTTTTGAGGAAGGGAAAGTGGTCATTTTATTATTATCAGCTTCTTCGAGGAAAGAGTTTTGCCAATTTTTAGGAAGCTGCTCTGGAAAAATGGAAGATAACGGACATTTTCTGTCCTCCAGGAATTTTTGATCGGAAGTATCGTGATAAACATCCTCGAAACAGGGATTCTCGAGTTCTCGATTCTGAAAAAGCTTCTTCTCTTGTTCGTTGAACGAGTTTTGCATTCGCGAGAACTCATTGAAATTTTCAATGACGGACGATTGCAAAACAAGATCGTTAGGGAGAGGCTGCGTCAATGTGTTAAGACATTGCGTGCTGTAAGCGCCAAGCGAATCGCCATGCTCGTGATGCAGGATAGATTGTAAGCTGTCACATATCAAGCTTTTGACTTTGGACCTTACCTTCTTCAAGCTGTGCTTATGGTCTACCGAGCGCGTGACCACGGTCTCTTTAGCGCTACTGTCGGCACTAGACAGCGTCGTGAAGCTATTATCATTCGGGGAGAGGCGAGGGGAAGCTACGAGCGTGGTCGTTGTAGTCGTTATAGTCGTCATCGTCGTTGTCGTAGCGCATAAACTCCCCTCGTTAGTGACGCTCGCGCGATCGCGCTTCGATTCGAGGGTGTTGTACTTGCTGTTGCCGGGGGTCTTATTCGGCGGCGGGTATATCGGGTGGCACTTGGTGACCGGCACAAAGTCCGGTGGACAATCAACGGCTACCTCGCGATAAGGCTTTCTGCCCACCACGAGGAAGCTGCGGTCCGCGTTATGCTCGAGATCGCCAGAGGCTTCGCTCCTCAGTGTGGAATAGCCGCTAGAGATCTGCTGATGCCGCTTCTTCTTTGGCCGCTGTCGGGACGAGGAGGACGAGGAGGAGAAGTTGCTCAATTCGATGCCGAGGAGATCGTCGGTCGAGCCGGCCCGAATCAATTCCTCGATATCGAGACTGCGGGTTTTCGCCTTCAATTTAGCTCGCTCGTCATTTGGACGACGTTTCGCCGGGCTCTTGCCGGACTTGCTCGCTGGCTCGATCTGAGAAAGTTCTATCTCCTGGTCCTTGACGTGGACGGGTGATATTTTATCTTGGTCCTGTGGAGTCCTTGGAATTGGAGATTGTTCGTCTATCAATCTGGTCATATCTGATATTTCGTCGGATCGCAGTAACCCCTGAAAATCCTGCAAGTCTGTCAATCCGTAAGCCGGATTGTCGAAGGAAGTCGTGTCCCGAGTACGGCCGAAGAGTGGAGCTATCTTGATGTCAGGCACTACCGACCTATATGGAGAGCCGAGGTCTATTCTTCGGACATCATAAGTCGGAGAGTCCTTGTGACTCTTGCTATGTCTGAGCATTAGACTGGTATCGAGAGGCGCGGTACTGTCCGATCTGCCCGAAGAACTCCTTGGGCTCGCGGAATCGTCGCTGCATGTCTTCAGCATGGTAGGATAATCCTCTTTAGCAAAAGGATAGTCGTCCTCGATATCGACACTGGACTCCTTTTGCTCCCCCGTGTCGTCAATGTTTGCGTACACTCCGAAAGCTTTGAAGGTATTTTTCAAATCTGGCGAGCCGGTCGCGATCGGGCTATCAAGATATTTATCGAGCCCTAGGTTTTTCCTGGCGGTTTTCACTTTCTCCTCCTCGTCCTCGATATTCAATTCGATCTTTAGCATGGACGACTGAAGACCGTTGCAGACATTAATCGTCCTGGCCGCCGCGTCGATGACGTCGTGCGCGTGATCGTTCAATACGAGTCTAGCGCGTTCGTCCGCGATAGTGCGTGTCTTAAAGGTCTCGTTTTTAAGGTTTAGGGAGAGGTCGAGGTCACTAGCGCTACGGGGACGATGCTGTAGCCCGTTCCTATAATCGGAAGAGCAGTTTTTTACCTTGTTGGGATAGGCCTTCTGTAGAAGGGTGTCGGGCACATCAACAGGTAGCTCCCGATGATGGCCCAGGGCGCCAGGGGCCCACATCTCATCGGGCCCCAGTCCCTCCTGCGGCTTCTTCGTGTCGCGCGAGCTACTGTTGTTGTTCTCTTGCAACTGCAATTGTTGCTGCTGTTGCTGAGAATGTATGTCCGTCACGCCACTACCGCTACGTCTTCGAGACCTAAAACAAGAGAGCAGCATGTGTTAGTGTCACTGTTAACGGATTATTAACGGATTAACTTATATTGTTCTTCAATCTCCGAGTGCTTTTCAGATTTCTCAATAATGTACTGTATATATATATATATATATATATATATATATATATATATATTGTGTAAAATTATAAAATCTACGTAAAAATATATTTCAGGCTAAATAATTAGCAGTGCTTAATAAAAAATTTGAATATTATATCAAATACATGAAATTGTAAATTTGTAAATTTTTTAATCTTATAAATAGGATAAGATAAAATAAATTTAAATGAGAAAATTAGAAAATTATCTTTAGAGATTTACACATATTTTAATCATATATTACATAAATATTATTATGTCAAATAATTAATAATGTAACTTCTGATAGAAAGAAACTTAACGTTTGATTTTTAATGAGAAACATTTGATGAATAAACAGACGAGTAACTGTAACTCTTTTTTTTTATTGGACGAAGAAAACTAAGTAAAGGATAACTAGTTATTGGCATATATTTCTTACACGCAACCTGAACGAGGTAAATTGCTGACTATTACGAACATAAAATATGGATACTATTATACATTTACGGATAATTAGATCTTTAAGGCATAAACTATCTCAATGTTGATGTGAAGTATTTTGATAACGTATCATTAAGGGAGGTCATGCTTATGATAAGTATGTAACAAGAAACGATAGCCTCATTGTGATAACCATTGTCGGTTAGTTTTTTTACTATAAATCATAATGAAATAATATTATAGTAATAGCGCGAGGTAATGTAATAATAAAGTATTATAATAATACTTTATTTCTTCTCGGTGAAATAAATAAATGCAATCGAGCTACGTGGTTAATGTCAACATTCTCTCAAAAAAGACAATCTTGCAAAAAATTATAAAAATCGTAAAAAAATATGCACAGTTTATCTTTCGCTAAAAGGGAGAGTGCCATTTATCTCGGTTATATCTCTTCTACCTCTCCYTCTTTTTTCTTTCTTTCTCTGGAATATTTCTTCCTTCCATATTTTTAGATTTCGTAGAACGTGACGGTGCTCACGTGGAAATAAATTCAGCCGTTACATATCACATGACTCTCGATAGTGCATGTCACATGATGTCTCAAACAAATATAGAATCTCCTGGTCGTTCGGTCGTGCGAAAAGTCTTTGGGACATGCACATGGCAACAGACCGGAAAGAAACTTTCGATAAATTCCAAATATATGTATTATGGCTTGTTGTCGTTTTATCATGTTCGGAAAAGAATCTACGGTAGTTATTTTTCGTTATAAAGTTGTTCTGACTAAGAAACTTAAGAGACTATAAAATTAACTATAAATTAACTATAAAAATCTTCGATGAATCTCGCAAATCGTAATTATTCTCGTATTGATTAAAGTTTTTATACAAATTGAAAAAGTCTACAATAAACGTATAATGAATTATATTCGGGATTCATCATCGTATTTGAATACAAATTCTAATTAATACTACAAAGCTAGTTACATTACAAGATTGGATAATATAATAAAACGCATCTAAATTTTATCAAATAGTTTGCGATGCATCATCAGTCGATTAAATAAAATTTTTTTACTGGTTAAAGTCTCGTTTGTTGTATTAACTGCATGGAAATCAGAAATTTAATCAGAAATTTATTCTTTTTGATTTATTAACTCGCAATTTTTATTTGTATAAACTAAATAAAATGACAGTGCGTATTTTGTCTAGTAAATAAATAAAGTAAGTTTATAGGAGTGCACAGATCTAAAAATATATCTAATAAATAAAAAACAGCTATATCTGATGATGTATTATTTTTAAAAAATAAATATTCATGTGTTATAATCTTGTACATATACATTGCTTTACAACAATATTTGATGTTGAATATTAAAATGTTGTGAAAAAGGATAATGGATCGGAGGTTTTCTACGTCAAATTCAAATTCATCGAAAAATCTGCATTTTTTTCTAACTTGACGGGACTATTAAACGTCAAGTGCAATAATTTCCACTTACGCGTGTGCGTTTCAGTTTTGCGTTATGGTGCAAGACATCGGAAATTAGATTTATGCGACAAAGACCGTCCATGTGTACAGGACCAATAGACCTTTTCGCAGATCTGATTACATTGTCGGGCGTAAAGCATTCAACACAAGAATGCCATTACATTCGTTTGGTCCTTACGCAAATACGCGTGGAGGGTTCATAGAGCGGACGATAAAGAAAGAGACAATGGAAATCGTGAACAAAGGCGATAGGAAATACGGTACCACGATTCAATATATGCTTGAATATAAATGAGACGTCCTGCGTTTTCGGTGGCATCTTGTGCGAAGCGTTTAATGAAAGCTTTAGAATTCTTATGATCCGTAGATAGAAAATGCAATCGTTTTTCTGGATTTGATAAATATTTCTCCCTGTTTTATAGGCGCAAATTTTCTACTTTGCAATGTATAAAGAAATTGTAAACAACGCATGCCACTAATGTGCTAATTTCGAATCATATTTTTCATTAGATAAAATGATATGATAAAAGATGAAATATGCCTGTATAAAAATTATATTACGTATTTTTATGTCTGTATAAAAATTATCCTCTGGCAGAGCGCCTATTTCTCTAAATAGCACGCTTCAAAGTCTGTAGAAAAAAATTTTAATTTCGATCAGTAAATTTTAAAGAAGCTGTCTCTTCTTTTCCGCATCTCTTCCGTCCTTCCCGTTTCATAATGCAATTACAGTGGGAATTAAATAAGGCGGAAAGCGAGATCTAATTTCTGCGACGACCGGACGGAAATGCCACATTTTTCCCCTCCACGTAAGAAACGCGGATTGTACTTTCCAATAGTTAGTCGCATTGTTAATGTGTGAGCGTGGCGTTCGCGCCGCGTGCATCTGTTCCACGTGGAGCTTGTAATGGGAAAACGTGAGCAGGTCAGCGTGATCTGCGAAACTGGTATCTAGCTGGTCGACCATTCTGTCGGGGTTTTCAGACGAGATCGCCTCTCTCAAAGGGCAGACCCGCTATGAGAATGCGTTTCTAAGAAAACGAACACAGGAAGGTCAGGCAATTTTGAGCCGAGACTACGAGAAAACTTTCTCAAAGTTGCTGAGTGTCCTTTAATTTAGACTGAGTGTATTCTTCCACTCGGGGGATCGATAATCCTGCCGGGAAAATGGAATATTTTTTGTTTTATTCGCGACAATAACAGTATCGGCACAAAGATCGCTATGGCGCAGTTTTCGCGCGCACGAGGTGCGTTCCGTGCTACGCACAACGCGAATCGTGCGAAGCGATCGAAAGCGATGAAAATGTTGTGCTGCATTTATAGCAATTTGAGATGATCGGCTATAAGGTAAATTGATGATAACGATAATAATCTAACTTGCAGCGTAGGCTTTTATCCGTGAGTTAACTAAAAGCTAAATTGACTCATAAAAGCTATATTGCAGCATTATATCGATAATATCTGTATGATGCAATCAAAAATATTATAATAATATAGTCTGTAATTAAATCTTTATAAAATGTTATACACTTTTTTGCCATCCAGCTGAGCTTCCAAAATGAGAGTGTTCTCATCGAGGTGATTTAATTAAAAAGTTTTTTCGTATTTTTTTTTCAAGTTTGCCGAATTAAATTTCGAATCTATTTAACTTTTTACAATATTCCAGAAGATGTCGTTTACTCTGCAAAATACGGCAGATTTTTCAATCAAAACAACTTTTCTTCGTTCTTCAGTTTTCATGTAAATAAATGCAAAAATCGAATCCAAGAATACGTTTCCCACGAGGCAAGTCTCATCGCATTTATGACGATACTAATTTACAGTAATCGCGGCTGAAAAATTCGCGACGCGCAAGATATACGAGTGAAAGTATCGCGTGTCCTGACGAAACGGAGACGAAACGAAACTCGCGAAAGGAATGCGAATCTAATGACGATGGTATCGGCAGCGCCTCTATACAAATCGTGACTTCTGCGAAAGGTCACTCTTGCTTTCTCAATTAATTTCTCCATTCATGTCTGCATTTTTATCGTGTCATCGTTTTCTCACCGTCGTGCGACCTAAGCGAAACTGCTCGACTTGTCGCGTTGTCAACAATGTCATTACGCGGCGACATCATTCAAGTTCGCGCAAATGCACGAAACGATCGTTACAAGTCATGTAATAACGACATATGGGAGAATAGTCATCAATTATATAAGATTCGGGATTTAAAGGGCAATATTTTGTTTACGCGTATGCATAAATGTCAATTGTCATCGGAAATTCGTTACTTTTTCCGACGAATTGACTCAACATGGAAACGCGACGGAGTCGATAAGCGTCGCGGCCTTTAAGATCGCGAAGAGCTAGAAATATTGATTTCCACGCCCAATAGAGATTCAATTTATTTTTGTAGCTTATCGATAATTACGGCTGCTCGTCGGGCGGCGTCGCCCGTCGTTTATCGCGGCGGTGCGGAAATCAAGTTGCTAAATTACGGCGCGCGTAACTACCCATGTTTAACGAAAAGAGATCGGGGCGTGTTCAAGGCCCGAACAATTATTCGCGTAATCGCGTGCGAAATCCGCGGTACCGATTATGTAATGCGAGTTACACCGGAATGAATATGTTACGACGCCTCGTGTGACTTAAATTCCTACGAAGTATTTTGTATTTTCGCACAAAAGTTTTGTACGAGATACGAGACGACGGAAGCATTTTGACGCAGGAAAAACACTGGCGCGTCTATTGTCTCCCAAAGGCTCTATCGAGATATGTGTCATAAATGCGAAGAAGAAGAAAGGAATGATTCGCTCTACGTTTGTATTCATGATATTTATGGAAAAAGTGTAAATGTAAATGTGAAAAAATGTAGATGAAGAAAGTATAAATAAATCTCTTGTTATATAAATTTCTGTATGAAAAGAATAAAGCTCGTTTCTCGGATGCACTATTCGATTACGGCTTGCCGTTAACAATTAGATTAAAGCTAGTGAAGCTTTAAGCTATCGCGCGCGCGCGAAGTAAATTAAACTGGATTTTTATTCAAACTTATGTGCGCAGTTAAAGCCGATATTTATACTTTTAATACACCGTTGTGCCGATTCGATATTCAGTTGAAAAATGATCTGTTTTTTTTATTACAAGGGGATGTTTCAATCAAAATGCAAATGATTTTCTATTTACGCGTGCATTTTTTTCTTCATGCACAGATATCTTACGCATGAAAAGCAAAAATGAAAAAGACAAGACTCTGTGAACAGCTATCGAAGATATCCGCTGCGTTGCTTCGTGCAGATCACTGTACTCACTGTAATGTACAATTCAGTATATCCGTCCCTGACTTAACGATACCTGTGGAGGCGGGCAGGTAAGCAGGGCTGCAGTCAGGAACGGAAACACGTGATCTCCCCTTGTTTCGAATTCTACGTGAGAATTCGCGTTTGATGTTCCCAGAGTCGAGCACAGATATTCCCTGGTGTGATTCCATAAAACTTTTTGCCACGAATATTCCATTTCACACACGTCTACATATTACGATTCCGAATTTTGTTGAGAGGCGTTGCATTTTATGCGCGCTCGAAATTTCATATCTTGAGTACTTTACGTGTCTTTCGTGTTTATATTCATTCACTTGAACAAAGGAACCGAGTATGTAAAGATAAGAGGAAAGAGATTGAATTATACACATGACGCGATGAAATCTTAAGCTTTAGAATCTGGTGCGTCGTCATTTGTTTCTAAGAAAAAAATTGAGTAATTAATCGTCAGTCGCAGAGCATTACATTGCTTATAGGTGCAAATGCAGCTGTTATAAATACGAATTTTAAAAAATTTAAAGACAATTTAGAAATGCTGTATATTTTCAGATTTTAAGCAATCCCGAAAATAAAATTCAAGATCTCTAAAGCGCGCACTTAGACGCGATTCTGTATTTACGCGCACTATTGACACCCGATAGGTAATCATACGCTGGTATTTATGTCCCTTAACTGTGGTAATAACGCACAGTTATCGAGATCTTCCGAGTGTACTAAGCAATAAGTGGCACTTGATAACAAGCCGACTGCTATTAAATTATCAAGTAGCTATATCTCACGGGGACTTAATACGTTATATCTACATCGCGGTAAAGTTCGTTCCCTATGGAATACCTATGAAACCCGATCCTTCGCCTCTCCCTATTTCATCCTTCCCTTCAAACTGGCATCTTTAATTAAGAGCTGCAAATACAAGTTTATATTTCGCTCCGCGCTACGCAGCGTAATTTATTTGTCCCAAAAAAATGTTTAAATTATTTCGAAATTAAGCATGCAAGTATGACGGCAGCTTGTCATTAACACGTACTTTTATGCACGTATTTTTTTGCAGATAATTAAATGCTACGCTTTGTAATTTTATATGAGGCGTATCTTGCACCTTGCAGGGCGTAAGAATTACAATATCAAGCGAAAATGACAGAGAGAGAAAGAGAGAGAAATTTTCGCGAAATTCACAATCAGAAAATATGCTGCATTGCTTACGCACGCTTCGCGCGACAAATGCTCGTACTATGTCGCGATTATTACTGCGAATAATACTTGTTGTGCACTAATTGTAATGCTAACTATATCGGTATGTAAAGTTACAACATTCCAGAACGTACGCGAAAACTGCTTCTAGTTTTCAGCATAAACTAGATCGTAATAATGAAACTCGCAGAGAAGTTGTGATGAATCTGGCGACAGTTTGACAGTGCTCGAACCAGAAAGTATTGACAAGTTTTTGTTGGAATTTATTACCTGCCGATATTTCGTGCATGGTGCACGGAAGTGCACCGAGCGTATCGAAATTGTGTCATCATGTACCTAAATTGTACATGAGGTACCGAAATGTGTGCAGCACATGTTAGAAAACGTGTATCTGCAAGGTGCTTTGTTTTACAAGTGTACTGTATAGAAATTAAAGGGCACGATTCACGAACTGAACAGTTGGATTTTCTCTCCTTGAAATCCATCGGTTTTTCAACTCGTATGCATTCAAGAAAATACATGCTGTATTTTAAAGCAAAAATAAATTTTCCATTGATTTCAATGGAAATGATAATATGGAAATTACTTGCAAATTGGAAAACTTTATTTTTACAATATCCCAAAGTCATCTTTTGCCATTCGAAAACTCGGTACTTTCAATTTCCACTTTTCTATCTATGAATCTCCATTGATATATGTCAGGTGCGTACAATAGACACAAAAGAAATCGCACAGACAGTTCCACTCAAACTATTCATGTCCTCTATATAAAAATATATGGAAATCGAAAAATATCTTTTTTTTTTTAATTCTATGGTGAAAGTAACAAGTTGTGGGATAAAAGACCTCTGGCAACAAAAATTCTTTTTCCAGTTGTCATTTCCCGTGCCACGAACGTGACTTCGATTTTTTATCAGTTTTTTCGTGGCACGCTGCGATAGAAAGCAAGGAAAAAAGAAAAAGAAAGAGAGAAACAAAAAAAATTTTCTCAACGTTTTTTAAAATTTTAACTACGACGAGTACGGCAAATTCGCGAATGAAAAGCCCCAGATATAAAATACTCTTTTCCGTTCGTGTGCCGTATTTTGCTTCGATCTTCATCAAATCGATTTGCTCTGCTCGCCGATCGCGGCGAGATTCACGATCGCACGCGGAATTATTACGAAGATGAGCGTGCAAGGACCGCGGCGCGGAGCGTCATGTCGCATTCGCTGGAATGGAACCTACCAGTGTAGCGTTTTGAGGATTCTCATGGCGTGGACCTCTCAACGACTCGGCCTTCGCTCAAGCCTCATGGACGCTCGCGCGACGAAGCTGCGTACGGGCGAAGAATCTCAATGCGCGCTCCTCGCAGCGCGAGACCTTCCGGTTTTCCCCGATTCTTCGACCAATCTTTTCTTACTATCCGCGCTCAACACTGAACACTCTTCGTTCCCTCCAAATCCGTCCGCATTTGAAATTGATTGTGATCTTCGACTTAGACTCTTTTTTTATCTTTCTTACGATGTATTTTATAATATATTTTTTCACTAATATTTTCTAATATCGATTCGATTTTAATATCTTCTTTTCATTTAATTTCTTCTTTATCTTTCAGACGTTTTCTTTTATTTAATCACAGTTTGCCTGTGAAGTTCCTTGTGAATGTCTAGTCTTAATCCGACCTTCGCGAAACGCTCCTACATTCCGCACACGATCTTCTGTTTCCTCTTACCACACCCCGTCGTTTCATATCTCGTCGATCGCAATGTCATTAAATATTTATCGTCGCTCTCTGTGAAGAGCGAGCGTATTTTTGTGTCTTTTTTTCCATCAATTTTCTTCCATCTTTTTCTATTTTCGATGTTTAAACATTCCGATACTGGAGCGTTCTCACGTCGCTTGTTCCCACGACCTTCGAATTTATGTAAAATTCTTATTGATCTGAATTCTTCAGTTTTCCATTCACCAGAAACGCTTCAATTATAATTATACTACGAGATACGTTCCCCCCCCTCCGTATATCACGTCATAAACACTGAGACTTTTCCCAGAGTTTCTCTCCCCCTCCGCATGTCCTCTTTCCCTAGCAAGAGGATCACTTTACATCTCACACGGCTCGACTTTATCTCGCTGCTCGCTGGTTTTACGCGTCAGAGTATATCCGTGTGCCGCGCGCACGGTGGCACATTCCACCTGTACACGCGCACACCGAGAAACACGAGCAGAAAGAGAGAGAAAGACATATACACATACACAAACACCGACACACCACTCGGTTATACGTTCGGTGCCCGCGCGCGTATACGGTCACGCGACGGACACTCGGCGTGGATGCACGGACGACGCGGAGTTGCGACCGGCAGCTCAACGGAGGAGGTATATGCACCTTCCGAAGGTTGTATGCGACGAGGGAGGAGTTGGCGGCGGCGGTGGCGGCGGCGGTACGGCGACGATGCGGCGGCGCGCACTATATCGCATGGAGAACGCTCGTACCGGTTTTGGCCCGTCGCGCCGGCGGACAGATATTCCCGACTCCGTTAACCGCCTTAATTGCACCCGGTTCACGCCCCACTTGAGATGCACCACTCTAACCCCCCGACAATCAGCCCGTTAGCGATAACGTGGTCCCATGCATCGGTCACATGCGACAATCCGCTCCGGGGACGAGTCGCGTTTTCCTCGACCTTCGACGTGAGTCGCCGCGAAACTGTCGGTCGCACCCCCTCCCGCGCGACCTCGAGATTGGGATCCGGGGGCCCGTGGATGTTCACGATTCTTGACGGGGGGGGAGGAAGAAAGAATGTGTCGCGGACGTGGCAGAATAAACGGAGTACGGAGAACGCACGAGGAGAACGGGCGTCCCTCCGGCTTTGCACTGACGTGAGTTTGTTGGCTTCGCTTTACCCCAAGAGAGCCAAGCCAGCCGGTGCCCCCTTCTCATTTTCCCTCTCGGTCTATCTTTCTCTTCCCCTCTCTCTCTCTTCTACCTGTTCAGCTCTCTCTCCCCTTCTATCCCTTCTCTTTCTCGTTCTCTCATACATATACATATTGCACGTTTCTCTCCTTCTCCAATGTACCCCCTTCTTCTCCTCCTCCAACCATCTCCCCCAATGCTCACCTTCCAGCTGCGCGTTTCTGCCTTACCTCGCTCCCACTTTTCTTCTTCCTCCCCTCCAACTGTTCACCAGTTCAACCACGAATGTCTTCTTCTATCTTGTAACATTTGAATCTTCCTTCTCACTTCCTCCGATCCCTCTCCATAATCTTCTCTCTTTCTTCCGCAGCAAGCTCCGTTCTTTTCCCATTTTCGGCTCTTGTCGTTCTCTTACTCCGTTCCTCTCGTCATCATTTTATCCCTCCTTCTCCATCCAACTTGGCCTTTGCATTCCTGTCTCTGCCCGTCTCAGTAAAGCGTCATCCTCGGCTGTCTTTCGTCCGAACGAATTTGGACCTCTCCTCTCTCAATCTCTTTATCTCTCTCTTTCTCACTTCTCTCCTTTTTTCTCTTATCTGCTATGTACTCGCTCAATCTGAGATCCCAAGACCACTCTCTACTGCCATGGCGACCACATGGTCCCAGCATTGAAGTCTCTCGTTCTTTCCTCCTCCCCCCTATCTCCGCCACCGCCGCCACTTCGCGTGAACTCACGCGCGCTGAATAAAAGTGTGCATAAACACACATGCACGCACGCATGTACGCATTCTCACGCATATCTCGCAATAGCGCATACACAGACGCATTCGTCGTGATCGTTTTGTCGCGTGATATATATTTCGACTCTCAGCTGATCCGACGATCGTTTTCGTCTTTCTCACGATTATCAATCCGACCTTGCTTCCTAAACGTTCCACTCGAGGTGTCTCCTGCGCGAGAAAAAAGCGCGCATAGCAGCGAGATCGGAATAAGCTTGACTTCCAGCGATTTTCATAGCGCAAAAATAAGCTTTTAAGTAGTTATCTGATTAAAAATCTTATCGTGCGATCAAACAACTTTCGGAAATTCGAGTCCTGTCAAGAATCTATCAAAACCGCAAAACATTCAATTGTAATAATTGTAACAAGCTTTACACAGATATATTGAGCTCTTGTTTGAATGAAATTCTACATTTTTATTTTTAATATGTAACAGATCGATATATAACGGTTAATATAACATTTCAATGGAACGGCGTTAAGTGCCGCACTTGTGATCGAGGCCGCAAATGGATGAGGCACTCGACCATCGGATACAGGATGCTGAGTGGTATCGTGAGACACCTTGATATTGTGTGTAGATTTTTGTCTGTAATTTTATTGTCCGTGGCGGAGGAGGAGGATGGCTTTGTCCAATCGTGAATGTGTGTCGCGTCAAATGAAACAGAATCCGCGTATCCGCCCCCTCCCTCTTCCCGATCATTGCGCAACTATCATTATTTGAATTGTTCCGTGATGCCGAACGCGCATTTGAATTAACTTCGACCGCGGAAATATTTATCGATTGTGCTAAAACCTTCATTACGTCCATCCGCATGTGCTTACTGATCCGAATGTCGTTTGAAGAGTAATTTGTGGAACAAAGCGCGCGAAGACGATCGATTACATTCGTGACACGTTAGAACACGATTGAATTACATTACAGTTCTTTAGCCAAGGAATTCAATAATTTTGGGATTGGATTACACTGATGTGTAAACAGCGTAATCATCATTCGGCAATATCTATCACATGCGGGTCAATGATTCGGCAATTACTTGATTGATTGCCAGCATGGCGTTAATAAAGAGAATGTTCTACATTTCTCTAGCACATTCTGCCTTCTATACATAGAGTGTCTATAAAGTCTGTCCTCATCCTCTTTCGGAAATGGTTCAAAATTATGAAAAATCGTGAAATATGTGTTCGATTATTTCAAGAATCTACTCTTTCAAAGAGGTTTCTTCCAGAAAAACTCCAACTCAATAATTTTAATCGAATTATAAATTCGATATAATCGATATAAATTTTTCAACCAATTTCGAATCAAATGTCTATTCAACGAAAATGTCGAAGATCATAATTTGTTACATTTTTATTTTTATATTAAATATTATTATATAATTTTTAAATATTATGAATGTTTTTTTGTTAAAGTTTACTAGAAGAATTTAGTGAAGAATCACTGTATCTCTACTTATATTTTTAAAGTTCACACCATGAAAATTTTTAATTGTCTAAAGTTATTGGTCCTTATAATTTTATTCAGAACTTGCTTCCAAATCGGTTAAAGCATCCGTGGATAAAAAAGTGGCTTGGCAAATCTAGGATGTGCCAAATAGGGCCATCTAGGACGTATACCAAAATATACGGAAATGCTAAAGTCTCTCACTAGCTTAAAACGAGATATATCTTGATTCGCAAAATAAATGTTACTCATTTATTCACAAGGATTCTAGAAGAGCTGTAATATCTCTAGAAAAAAACAAGAAGATGACGAAGTAAAAGGCATCTTTCCTTATCGTTCGGACATTCGTTCATCGAACGAGTAACTGAGTAGGTCGTACTATTATCTCCTTTCGTTCGGGTTGTTTTATCATCGTCTGTGTCAGAATTAATGATAGACTTCCTTTCCTTGCGCGCTTCAGTCACATTGTCGCACTTATTTTCCTTTTTGTACTCTCTTTCTTGGCCCCTTTCCAATCTTTTCGAAGCCAGAAAGCGTACGTTGCATGCCGGCGCGATGTGGTTTGTATAAGACAAAAGAGCACAATCCCCACGGAGAGAAAAGGAGAGAGAGAAGGAAATGATTGAATTCGGTGTAATCCAAGCATACCGCTATTCTCTGGGTCCATTCTGAATAGTCCCATTGTGATTTCTCAGAAGACATCATGTGCAAAGAATCTACCTGTAGTTTAGTCGGCACTTAATAACAGATCCGTTAAAAAAAAGTACGCAGTTTGCATTCTTCGTGTAGTAAATTTCAGCAAATTTTTTATTCTGCTGCGGAATTTAAAATTGTTAATAAAAAGTTAAATCTAAAATTGTTAAATTTGTCATTGTATATGATAAAAATTATCTAAAAATGAATTACTAATACAATGTGAAATTATTAACTAGACAAGGGGGATGTCAGGGGCCTAGAGAGTATCATTTTTTGTAATAATTTTCTTTGTTTCTTTCAAATGTTTTGTGCGCATAACATTCAGTTTTTTTACTGATTGACGAACGTTGCCAAGCATAAATTTTCCAATATTGATACTTGCATTTTATTTCAAAATTTGTCTAAAGAATAAAGGTCTTTGAGGCCCGAACTGACCGCTAATGCTTTCTACTCCGTTAAGAGATAATAGTCACGTTCGCAAAAAAAATAATGTCTAAGCTCTGAATGGTTCTAAACTATTTTTAACGACGCGCATTAGAAGTCAATTTACAATTTATTGCAGACTTTTCGAATTAAATATCGCGCTCTAATAAAATCTTTTAAATCAAATATTTTTTTCTTTCTGATCGACATCGAAACGGTGACTCGATCAACGTGTGGTTTAATCATATCGATCGACCTATAGACATTGTCAGACAGTATTGACCGACAGTAGCATATTCGTCGTGCCCGTCCGGGAGATTAACTCGCCTATCGATACTGTTTGCTTACCGATCTCTCGGTCGTCGAACCCGCGAACGCAGAGTCGAGCGTGCGTGTCGATCGCAATGCCGAATTAATTTTTACCTTGACACGGGAGCAGTACCTGAGTACGCTCTCTATAACAGGCAGTATGATCGCTTTTACAAACCGCGTTACGTGTTTTATCGTTTTGCAGTCACGGCGTGTCGATTTTCGAAGCCGAAAAGTGTGGCTCTTTGTCGGCGTTCTGAGAGGCGAATTCTACACCGCGCTTTTGGCCGCTTCGAAAGTTTCAAGGGGCGCGCACCACCCCAACGGCAACATGTGTGCACGATCACCGAAAACTCGAGTTACGAGATCCGACCGGGTATTTTATGAGCGTTCGAAGGACAATAACCCTCCCTTTGCCGCCGGCTCCTCGAGTGAAACCAGATTCGCGTCGGGAATTCGTCGTTCCAGAAGTCCCGCGTGGCTACGGAATCGTCTAATTCGGGCCTAATATCTTTTCGTCTCAAGTGACTCTGTCGCCGAGGGATCCGAAGGTTCCCGGTAATGGTAGGCGTAGCGGAGACGGTGACGGTCGGTTGCCTGTCGTTCGTAGGTGGTCCTGCGCGGCAGAGAAAGAAACGGACGCCGAAAGTTTCGATACGGCCGTTCCACTCGAATCGCGCACCACATTAGCGTCCTTCACGAGGACTTAATGAACGATCCACGTAGTTAATTCATTTATTTATTTTTCGTATTACGCATCGGTGTCAACGGCGTGTCGTTATGTATTTTAGATGTGGATATATTCACTGAAGAACCTTAATTTTGTCGCATAAATTTAAAAACCAACAGAAATAATCGCCATATGTGTATCCGATGTACTTTAATCTTTTGATGATCCTAAATATGGACTGAGGTTTAATGTTTACTTCGCGATATTGCAGCGAAGTAAATATTAATTTATATCCTTTGATGGTTTTACTGGCAGATCCAGGGAACCAATGTAACGACTGACATACAGGATGATCTAAGATAATTATTCGTTTCTCTCAACTTGTATAACATTAGATAATATTTTTTCTCTTGTATAACATTAGGTGAAAATTTCTTCTAGAAGATCTCCTTTAAAGTTTCATCTTTATGTCTCATTGCTTGATTAATGTTTTATTTTACTAACGTACAGCGCATGTTTCAAAGGAAACGTAATGTTAGACCGCTTTGTAGAAAGCACGTTCTGTTTCCGGCGCAAACAGTTTCCGTTTAATATCCGACTTCTCTGACCGTCCTCTATGAAGTTCCGTGACGCTCGGAAAGCACGAATTTAAGAAAAAATGTACAGTCATCCGAGATTTTTCATCGGCCGCAAAGAATTCGGAGGGGACGCTTTCAGTTACCAGATTATCATCTCTTTGAGAAAAAGACACAGGTAAAAATCGTGAAACAATTCGCCCTTGTCTACCGGCGGATTTCAGGTACAACGTTAATATTCTCGAGGAAACGGAAGCGGAAGAACGGTCCGCCCATGCTCGTGTGTGTGTGTGTGTATGTTTGTGTGCACCCGACGTTTTAAATAATCTCGCTTAATCTACGAAAGGATATTAGCGGATATAATCAGTTACTGCGGCAACGCTATGAAAATGCACCCAGCGCGCGCGTTCACGGACGACATTTTAATTAAACCGACTATATAATGCGCGAAAATTTATTACACTCGCAAACATCACGGTCTGTCAAGGCGCCTGTGCTAACCGACGAGATAGCGTCGAGAGATACGAGAGCGCGGGTAATATTAATATTAACCCGGCTTGGATATCCATCGCCGATCATTAACGTCCAACTTTAACGAAGCGTTCGACGTCAAAACTTTAATGAAAAAATCCGTGCGCGTGAGTCTATCGTTCGCGAGAAACAGGATGAGTCAGATTTTCGCGTGGAAAACGCGGCGTTTCCGTGCAGCGATAATGAAAAACGAAACGAAAACGGATATGCATTGTGATGTATCGATCGAACGATGATAAAATTAGAGAATACAGAGCTCATCCCATTAATAGCGATCCCATTAATTCCAATATTACGACGTGAAATCGACACGTATCGACACGATCAATCGACGGAAAACGGACGTTATTTTCGCGAGAGATAAATTTCTTCCTTTACTATCTCCGAGCGACGAGTTTAATTATTCGCGATCACGCGAATTCTCTCTTTCTCTCTCGTTGCCGTGCGCGGTTTTACCTGCAAAGAATGAAAACCCCGAGCCGCGAAGCGAGGCATGCCCAGCACGCTTTGCACGGGTCACACGTCCGATTTAGGTCGATCCACATCGCCATGGTACCGCGGCCGCCGCTGGAGAAGCGGACAAATGAGATCTATCGAAAAGATTATCGATAACGGGCTGAACGTACCGCGCGCGAGTAAAAGCAACCGTCACGCGTAATGTACGCGGAATGGACGGGCGCGAAATTGTTGACACGGCGACGACGGGCGTCGTGCGCGAGAACTGGTGCCTGGAATGTGGCTTATCGGTGTCGGCGCTTGATATCGAGAGCTTATCTCGAACAGGTCGCCCCGCCACGTTTGCGTACGTGTACGTACGTATGTAAGGCGTGTTTCCGTGCGCATTCGCGCGACGAACGCACGCATAATGCGTCGGCCGACCCGCGGGCGAGGGAGATGAATTTCGGAGCGGCACTCCGTCCGATTGTTTCATGCATAAATGCGCAACTCTTGGATTTATCACCTCGTTTAACTCCGAAAGAACTATTTAGAAAAACGGGTTTCCCGCCTTCCCCGTCAAATAAATGCGAGAAATAATTTGACTGCCAACTAGGCGAGGATTCAATCCTTTCCTCTATGATTATTCCTGCTCGCATTAATCAAAAGATGTTATAGGAAAATGCAATATAACTAAAAAATCTGTGAAAGAAAGAACATTGGAAGAAAGAGTATTTAGCGATTAGTCGATTTAATTGATATAATGGGTTTGATCCTCGGTTTTAATTCTAAAATATCATACGAGAACTTTATTAAATATTGCAACAGTATTTTATAACGATAGAAAAGTTATATTTTATCCTTACTTCAAAAGTGAAACAACTCAAAAAACGTGATTTTCGAATCATTATGAATGAATTAGATAAATATTACCCTATCAATCATTAAAAGAATTAATAACTTTATAATTATCATCACAACTCAAAAAAAAGGGTAATTTTTTTAATTGTGAAAAAAGTGACAAAAATGATATTTGATATTCATGTTAAAAATACATTCTTTTTTCTGATATTATTTGATTAACCAATAATTTTCTGACAAATTGAAAAATAGCTTTTCCCCTTTTCTGGGAAACTTAATTTTTTGAGTCGTGTTACTTCTAAAGTAAAGGTGCAATATGTTTCTATAAAAAACTCATGCCAAATATTTCAGATTTTTCCAACTATCGACTCACCGAATTGATAAATTTTCTTTTTCCTGTTCTTTTCCTGGCGCGGTCACAGATATCATGGTATCAATTTATACCAAATGTGTATGTTAACTCGGCGCGTGTGCGTCGCACCTGAAGTTTCGAATTGTGAATACACGTGTGCATACGGCGCAGGGGGGAGGCACTCCCGGGAGTTAACATGTGCTCGATTACACACGCGATAGACAACCCCTTCGATGAGTCACTTGTGGCAAATAAAGGAGACGGCCGACGAGAAAGAGGAAAAGAGATCGTGCCTTTCTCTCGCGCACGCAACTCCTTTTCACGACGAGAATGTATCGGCTACACGTTCCTGATACAATCTTCTTCTTCAACGTGACGCATCCACTAGTAGGCGTCACCACGACGTCACGGAACATCACGATGTGACGTCAGGTGTTCAGTGCGGAAATCGAATATCTGTACGCGACAATGCGCAGATAGACGTGTCGCCAAGATCACTCGAGTCTATGATGACTAATGATCGACGAGAATATGTAGAAAGATACGTAGAAAATTTTTGAGCTGCGACGAATGCGATAATCGCGAGAAATTGATTGCGGAACGGCGCGAACGTCGCGAACGTTTCGTGAGAAACCCACCCCCGTACGCCGTAATAGAATCGGCTAACTATATCCGATCCTTGACCTAAAAACTCATTGATCTGCTGGTAATTCCAGCGCGGCGTGTTCCCCGCGTCCCACAAAGTGCGAGATGCGATTACGCGCCAGGTGACGACGTGACGCGCAGTTATACGCGGCGTTCGAGGAATGACGGTGCGGCTCAAAGTGGAGGTAACCCTCGACGGTAATTGAGGTCCTTTTGAAGGGATAAAGGGCTTCCGCGCGAGCCATCGCTTTTTGATCAAAAAGCGAATGAAAAATCAATGCCCGCTCGATTCATATGATAAAATCTACTTTCCGCTAAAAAGAAACGTGACGCACGAGAGCAAACTTTTTCGCGAAAGTACTTTGTACGTTGAATCATCTCCCGTGAATCTGTCGTTTTTCTATCCATTTTGTACGCTCATAAACATCGCGGGAATTAAAATAAGGATTTTTGTACAAGACCTCGTCCATTCAACCGCGTTTTCGAGTCGACGGTACGAGTAAGGGGTCACAAAAAACAACTTATTGACAAAACAAAACGAGTGAAGCAACGTGAAGCAAAAAGTACGGAAAATTTATTAAATCGGAAAATTTTTTCCGATTAGCTCCACTCTTCTAATCGGGACATCGTTTTTCTTTCCTTTCCCCGTACCTCCCGGACGTCGCCCGTGTTGTTTTTGTGCGGATCAGCATTTTTGTTTCATAGAAAGAAATGGGCCGTGAGTTTCTCGCGTCAGTGACGATTCTTCCGGTACGTCAGGTGCGCGTTCACGATCCGCGCCGAACGAACAGGAAACGCAGGTGCGCGTACGTCGGTGGACCCACCCTACTAGCGCGTTGCGGTTGTCGGAGAAGGCCGGATCTCAAACACGTCCGACCGTACATACTTATGGCGATGCGTATCGGACGCTACGCACGATGCGCCGCGTGCAGCACGGAATTCTTGAGAAAGTTTAGGCGAGGGGGATCCATCGACTCGAGTCGACAATGGCATCAGGTAAATAGCGGCAGGTAATCTTGCCGGGGGCCCCGGCTTTTCCCCTGACGCTTCCCATTGTGAAGGTCGCCATCGCGAGAAGCGCAGACGAAACTAAAATTTCACGACGTGCTTCGACTGGCCTTCAAGATGCAACGCGAGAAGTTGCGCTGGAATATCGTGAGAGATCGCGTCGTAAATAAGTAATTTGTTTTCGTCGTAACGCTTATTATTGTACATTCGCTTCCTCCGGAGAGCTTTCAGATAGTAAAGAGAAAAAATTTAAATTTATTTTTAAGAATATAACGTGTGTTATATATTATAGTTCTTCATATCTTAGCAATACTAGAATAATAGTTAGAAAATTTAATCAAAATTGTTTCTGATCAAACTCGCAAAATGATAATTCCTGAAATAGAGAAATATGATGAAACTTTTGTTACAATAAATTTCAAATTTTCAGACAAAGTTTGCGAAATTTACTGTATTCAAAGTTCATTGCGTATTAAACGCTCGAAGACTTTTTGTTACAGCGGATCAAATCCTTATTGTGATAATTATGTACTCATCAATTTTATTATTATAACTTTATACATACAGCATTCGTTAGTTATAATTTCATTATTCCTTTGTGACACGCATTAATTTTCTTGAACTATTATATTTATAATAAATTATAATTTTCTTTGTGGAATGTCTAACGAGACATCGTAAGATAAATCTTCATAAAATGCTAGGAAATCCATGATGTCTTTAGGGAAATGTATGTAACGTAAAATATTTATTCCGTTATTTACAATCAGTATGGAATGCCATATTAATTAGTATCAAATGCCAAGTCCGCAAATTCTCCGCAAACTATTGCTATATTTCCATTAAACATGTCGGGCGCATCGTTTGATTAACTATGTTCCGAGAACCGAGACGAAACGCGAGATTCGAAAGTGCGAAGGGTTTATCCGGATTTCATGCGGTCGCAACGAGCTGATTGCAATTTCCGCATATAATAGAGAACAAGCTTGATATTCCACTACTTTCTGCGGACAGCGGGCGACACGAGTGAATTAGCGAAATAGCGAGAGCAATAGCCGGAACTAAGTGGAACACGGAATTCATTACGGGAATGTGTTTGAGCAATTATATATCGATGTACCGTATGCCCGCGCTGTTGATTGGATTTGAGTTTATGCCAAGGAACGGTATAGATACTACATATAATGAACTTTCAATTAGTACCGTGGTCCCAACCTTGACAGTGAGGTCAGTGGCTCTCATGTCGATGTGAACGGACTGCACAAAAACAAAAATGCTTAACCCCGATTCGTGTAAAGGAGGACAGTTAGAATGTCGCCAAGAGGCGCCATAGATAAAATCGAAATTAGTTTGTTGGCTAATTGATGCGGCTTTATCTTTTACACGCATTTCTTCCTATAAAATCAACTTATATTATAAATCACAAAGATAATCGTAAGCATGTTTAAATTTTAACTGTATACTTCTTGTATTTTAGCTATATATACTACTTTTTGGAAAAAATTATGTACAAATAAATCATATAAAATCGCGTTCTCTGACTGGTCCTGTTTTTATTTTGATTAGCAAAACGAATTTTTTTCTTTTT
Organism: Cephalotes varians; assembly: GCA_037157785.1. Taxonomy (NCBI): domain Eukaryota; kingdom Metazoa; phylum Arthropoda; class Insecta; order Hymenoptera; family Formicidae; genus Cephalotes; species Cephalotes varians. The sequence goes on along the minus strand of JANQDE010000005.1, from coordinate 2,323,243 downwards.
CTCTATTTAATTTGCAAACGGCTCAAAATTTTAATCAAAGCAAGATACTCACCGTTTTATATCTCTCACTAATTAAATAACAAAAAAGGGGGAAAGGCTTGATGTATTTCACGATAGACCTCGTGTGTTACACGGAAAATCAATTACGATTTGTCTCGAAGCGTATAAAAAGCTCGACAATGTAAACAACAAAGGGTCATCGTTCGATCTGACATTACCCTATGGCGTTATTACTGCAATTGTACGCGACGATTGTGTACCCGATGCCTGAGCCCGCGACTATCATCATCGCGCTCGCTGCAGCGGTAGAGGAAACGCGATGCGCCAGCGAAATGCTCCATTTCCCAGATACCTCGTTGTTGTGCCTCGTTATACGCGGGGATCGGTAAGCTATGCAGTATTTAAGTACCGTTTTCTACGGCATCCGCGCGGCCGGTTCCGCGGTGCTCAATTAATCGGCTTGATTAACGATCGTTCCTGTCAACGGCCATAGGCCTATTATTCGCGACTCGTGCAGCTTTTTGCTCGCGTTTTTACATACCCGCGTTTCCGTGTTTCGAGAGGATCGCTGAACTTTGGACCGGCTATGTTTCTTTGCGACGTCTCAGCAATGTTGTGCGAGCGATTTCAAGTTGTAAAGCCGAGATGCATTGCAAAGCGAAAAATTGGATAGAAAGATGATACCCTGCTTACACGTCAGATATACACATGCGCCGAAATAATACGGTAGAGATGACTTCGATGAATGTCACTTTACGAACGATAATGTCGCGCGTTGTTTGTTGAAAGATAGAAAAAAAAGGGAGAAAAATATATATTTTATATATATTTTTTTGAAAAATTCAATCCTCCACAAAACAATTTTATTTCCCGAGAGAGGAACCTATCTATCCACCCATTTAAAGTTTTCCCGTCGTATTTTCGGTTTATCTGACAAACAACTCTTAAACTCGAGCTTCGAGCGAAACTACTTCGTCTCCGTCCATTACATCGCGACGCACAATCGGAGAATGGAAACTCTCAACGTCTACGAATGCACTACGCTCTAACTTCTTGGTGAAGCGAAGTTCGATTGCCGATCGAACATATCGAGCTGAGGATGTCTGTGGTTTGTCTTCGTCGCCATAAGCCGCCATTGTCCGACTGCTATTTCCAGAATCATCGCTGCTTTCCTCCGTTCGAGAGAGGCGATAAAGCGTAAATAGGTCGCCGAAGCGATAAGTTACGAATATGATTGGATCTGATTCTTCACGATGTAGGTCATGTTCTTCATAGATCTATATTCTGAACTGAATATTTCGGATGCGATTATCCAACGAGATGATTCGCCATTTACTTGCAAACGTTGGAATCAGCACTTTGCCAGTGAAGCTGCACGTGCGATACGACGTATTCGAAATCAAATTAATTTTCCGATGTATATTCTTTGTTTCGCTTCGTCAAAGCGATAGTTTTACGTTTGCTGCCCTAAAAGCTGAAAGGCGTAACACTAGTTTCACGAGCGTAACGTTTTATTAAGTTTTGCGAGGTATGTCGACGTCGGAATTGTTCGTCTCTTCACACTTTTTTTTTGATTTTATAATTCCAACATGGATGACCGAGCGGGACATAAAATCGGTACGTCTCGAGAATGAAATCACGTTGCTCGTATACAAGACAGTAAAATGATGGAATAGCGTCGCGTGTAACGCTCCCGAGATTTACGACGGGTTTGACGACGGAGACGACGATGATCCACGTGCACTCGCGTTTACCCTCGAGAGACATCGATGGTGTTGCAACAGGCGATTGTACACGGAGCTGTTTACAGAACTGTTTACAGCTGTTTCAGGCGAGAAAGTGCGTGCATAATTTAGACAGAGCCGTGCTATTGTCATGTCGAATAAACTCACGTTTCGTTATTCGCTTTATGAATTGCATTGTAAAATACAGACAATTATTCCACGGCTTATCATCGTTATTAAAAGTAGATAAATCGTTCTCGCTACATAAACTCTTACAACTCTTTTACAACGGTGAAATGCACCGTGTAAACTTCCGTCGGACAGTTCAGATTATGAAACGAAGCAGTGTTTAAAGAAAGAATATAACAAACGGAACTGCGTTAAATTTTTCTTGACGGAACACTTGAAGATAACTGCATCTCTGTTAACAGTTAAGTAATCTTTACGATAAGATAACACTTCGAACGCATTTTCTTTCGAAACAATGTCTCGCGCGTTCCCTCATTAGTCCAATTTCTTCTCCTTCGTATTAATTATATAACCGCGATGCAATCGCCGCGAGCGTCATGCGGATAACATATGACATAATATAACGCGAGTCGACGCAACGCGATAGCAGCGTGCCTCTATTTTATTTCTACGTACTCTCTAAATAGGAATCAGTGTATTATTCACTGATTTGCAGTGCTATACTTATAACTGTGATTATTAGTGAGTATTCACTGTTTCTCAGCGATTTTGATTAAGAGAGGAGTACTTTCACTAATTAGAATCAGTGTATTATCACTGAAAGACAATGCATATTTCACTGATTGATATAGTTATAAGTATTGCACTGAAATCAGTGAAATTTCACTGATTTCGATTTAGAGAGTATTTCGACGGAGCGAAGTGCAATGTGCGGCATCCCGAATGCGCGGGTGCGAGTATTTAAATGAACGCACTCTCATCGGAATTGCCAGGAAAGTGATTCGAACGGTTAAACCCGGTACTTTCCACACTTTCCCGCCGGGTTCTAGAACACCTTTTTTACACCAGGGGATCCAATTCCGCGAAAAACTAACGAGGAGCAATTTCCATGCAACAATATTATTCGATCGTCGGCGCGCGATGTTTTTATGAATTAACGAGCCCTCCGTAACGAGAATGATCTTACGCCCGAGGGTAGGTGCGAGCACGAGAACTATCAAATGTCTCGTATGTACATCTGTTACGTTCCCGTGGAAATCGTTTTCGAGCAACGGGAGCCGTATAAAAGACGCAAAGCAAGAATAATAGAAAGAACTTATCGACGTTTTACTTTCCTTTCACGAGCAATTTAAACGTCTAATTTAATTTTGTGTATATATAGAGTTCATTATTTAACAACGTTAAAATTAAATTACGGAGTGGATCGCAAATACGATCGTACGATCCCAAATACGACTGAAAATGGATTAATCTCTTACACTTGCCGTTCATAATGCAGTGACTGTATTCTTCGTGCATTTAAATTGTCGACCGCTTCTGTAAATATGAAATAAGCTTTTTTAAATATAAAATAGTATATCTTTTTCTTCTATTATTGATAAAGTTGGGGAAAAACGACAAACGCGTTACAGCATTGTATTTGCAATATTAAAGAAAAATTGTAGATTGCAGCATTATTGTCTTAACGTATACTGCACTTTATTACATACGTCTCGCTGTATAGCTCTTTAAGTTTGCGATATTTAAAGAAACGCATATCTCCGAGTTATCCGCATAACGTAACCGATCTAAATCGCCATAAATTGTGCAGCTGATCTCTCTTCCAGAAGAGCGACTTGCAGTCGGAGGAAACTCGCACGGAGTTATTGCCTTCCCGGAAGCGCAAAAAAGAAATTGACGCAAAAAGGTGTACAAAATGTACAAAAATACGTACATGTGCCTGCATGATGCGTAAAAGACCGTAAATGATACAATTATTGAGAAAAATTTCATTGAGAGAAATTTCTTCTTTGAAAATAACCCTTGAAAAGAAAAGGAGACATTTTCTAAATAAAAGTAACGTCATGAAATGAACGAACATTGTTTCTCAACAAATTTAATTCTAGAAAAATTCTAAAAATGTTAAAAATATCGAAATTTGTTTATCAGCAAATTTCTTTCACTTTAAGTATTTAATTAAAGAGAATACTCGCGATTGTTCGGAATTTAATTAAATATCTTAGTAATTAAATATAAGATTGAGGTTCTAAAGAAACTCTAATTAAATTCAAATCAAATGAAGAATGAATTTGATGTCCTACTTACATCTTCGAAATTTACAATTAAGAAGAAATATATCATTCGCTTATAATCGAAAAGCTATTGTGATGTATTTCTTTAAAATAAAGCTTTTAAAGAATTTACTTCTATCTTTTGGCAATGATCTGAGACTAGGTGGACGAAGTCAAGAGCTCAGCCTTTCTTTCTTCGTGTGGCATTCGTCTGACTCCAGATTAGCCCACGAGAATTAGCATGAACTTGACGCGAGGCGTAAAAGGCCATGAATGATGCGCATAATGCGTTAGACGTGAACAATGGGCAGCAGGCGTGTCGTCGGTACAATATACACAACGTCGCCGATCCTCGTCATCCACATTGCACCATCTATTCTCCTCCCTACCCCGGTCGATCCTCTTCCTCTCTCGCTGTTCCACCTTCCCGCGACAGCTCGTCCGCGCATCGCTATCCTCTTCCTCCTTCCGCGCGCATGTATGTATTTCTCTTTTTCTTTTATTTCGAAAGCGGAATATACGTGGTCGGAACAGGAAACGCCATGGGAGAGTGAGCAATCGGTATTCCGTGGCTGTGTCACATACGGCGGGCCGCGATACCACCGTAGACGCGCTATAACGAGATGGATTGTAGCCGCGACTACAGTTGCACCAGCAGCAGGAACACGTTCAATCACGAGAATGCGCTTCGAATTTGCTCGCTTCTTTTTCCAGCCCTACGTCATCGTGCAAATCGGCCGCATCGTCTCGCACGTACGCGCGCAAATTGTCATCCGTTTTTCTTGCAACGTGGAAAAACACCCGGACGCGCCGTTCACAAAGATTTTCGCGCGCGGATCCTCAATCAGATTATCGGATTTATATATAATCTTTTTAAATGATCATTTTTTTTAATTTTTTTTTAATTAACGTGGAAATGGTGAGTTTGAAAGGGATCATTTTTAAAACTTTACGCAATCGATATTTCCGCAGAATCGCCAGTAACATATAAAGTACCTTTGTGCAAACGGAATTTCCGTTTCTTAATATTTTTATTTATTTTATTTTAAATCTTTTAAATAGATACTTTTAAAATAATTTTTTAAATATCTTTAAAAAGGCGCAATTTTACATTTTTGTTCTAGGGTCTCATATTGATCATGTACTTTTCCCTAAGGCAAAAATTTTGAAAGTAAAAATTTTTACTATTGAAAAGTTAGTAGAAAAATTTTTTATTTTTTATGTTTTTGCCCTAGGAAAAATGTTACATGATCGATATCCAGTGCTAAAATGATTTCGGCATTCGGCTCTATAGGTATGTACTAACAAATTTTAGTAGTCGGGAAATAAACAATTATCTGATCTTATGATTTTACATTTTGTGATACGGTTTTTCTAAATTGAAATATGCAGTACACGTTTCGGAAGAAATTAAATCTGACAAAAGTAAGCACAGTTGATGTTTGAAATGGAGAATTGATTTGTAAAATTTAATTTGATGCCTCTTTTGCACCTTTATGCAGTGCACAACCTGCATCCCTACTTGCGGCCCTGGACATTTCGAAAATTAATCAGGGATCATGATGCTGTAACCGAGTTACTAAAATATGGTTCTGTATGTGAAATTTTCATCACAATTGAATTAATCAAGATATCTATAGAATGCAATATATTTTCTGATAGAATATTTTTTATCTACTTCCAAAAATAGAGATAAAATAAAATTCATTAGTTCTAATTAATGTATGCGCGAAAAGAACGAATTTTGCTGAAATATCTAAAAATTTAGCTAGATACAGATCTGAAAATAATTTTATTAGATCATTAAAATAATATCTAGTAACACGGTTACTAGAATGTCAAAACTTTTTATAGCATTGCTCATTATGTTTGTGCATTATAATCCTACATAATTATTTCGACAGTTCAACGAACTTTCAAATCTGTATCTAACTAAATTTGTGGATACTTCAGCAAAATCGTTTTTTTCATGTGGTATTCTGATTTAATGCAATACGTGATCAAAGATGATTTTATATCAAATCGCGATACATTGGTTCTTTTAAGGCAATCGTTGGTTGTGAGCTGTTCAATGCAAATGCTGCTACGACGTGAAAAAATGTTACCGTTCTAACCGGACGCGCATAAACATAAACGCAGTTGCCGGGCACGGACGATATCGATTACGAAGGAGCAAATCGATATCGATGACTTGGATAACGGACATGAAATTACGAAGCATTGAACGTATAGTTATCGCTAAAATTTGCTCAGTAAAAATTTAATATGCCTTTTAAAAAGTTAGAAATGTAACAGCTTTAATTAATTTGATTTTCATTCTTTACGAAAATTTAATAAAACACCGTAAGTTTTTCATATTTCTGTTTCTTCATTATTAAGCATAATAGCGTTAAATAAACGATAAGATCTTGTCGGAAATATCACAAAATGTTTTGAAGGATATTGATTGCACAGAGTCAAAAAAAAAGCAGAAAAAGCACGAGGATCGCATTTGGGTCGTTGCAATGTATACTAATGCAAAAACCAACTTCCGCAAATGGAATTCTGTACGCGTGCCAAAAAATGCGTTAGCCGCAATAACTACGGGCTTTTAGGACGTGTCACGCATGAGATGCATCTTGCTTTGAAACGGGAAACTGGGGCATTCGGGAGAGGAGCAGGAGATGGCCCCGATCGCGATCTCAACGTTCCAAAGAAGAGCGATGAGCAAACTCCTCTCAAAGGATCGCGGGCTAGCTTACAAGACCGGTGGACGTTTCACGCGTTCATTTTCGGACCATTCAAGCGGCCTCTCATTAAAAGTACCCCGTGTCAATAGGGCGCATTCATTCGCACCTGAGCGGTATGATGCACCTGGGCGCAAGCTCATGAATAAGTCAACGATATTCCGCTCGTTTCGGACGAGTCCGTCGCCGACGTTCTCGTTATGACGCCATTAAACTTTCCTCACACTATTAATAATCCGTGGTTGGTTAATTATTGTCTATACCTCGTCGCTCTGCTGCGACCGTGTCGCGAAGTATTAACCGCCTAAGCCGAGAACAAACCTCGGCGAGACGGTTGATGCTATTCAGTTTATTAAGTTGGAGAATTAAAAGCGGACAATGCGAGCGGTTGTGAGAAAACGCGAAACAACGGGAAATGGTCGCGCGACGGAATTTGCGGAAGATTGCATTACGAGATAGCCCGCATGCAGAGAGAAGCGCGAAGAGGAAAAAGTGCAAGAAGATGAGTATGAAGACAAACTCTTATTGCCGTTACTCTCTAAGTAGGAATCAGTGTATTATTCACTGGTTTGCAGTGCTATACTTATAACTGTGATTATTAGTAAGTATTCACTGTTTCTCAGAGATTTTGATTAAGAGGGGAGTACTTTCACTAATCAGAATCAGTGTATTATCACTGAAAGCCAGTGCATATATCACTGATTGATATAGTTGTAAGTATAGCACTGAAATCAGTGAAATTTCACTGATTTCGATTTAGAGAGTAAAATTTAAAACAATTTCTGAGATAATACGCTCTTCTTATACAAAGAGGATGCGTTAATCGCGGAATTGAAAAAAAAAAAAATCGCGTGGTAAAACGGAATTTCTTCGTTCGGTGCAAAATTAGAGGAGTTCATATACGAGTACGAGCACCAAGAGTACCAGCTACTCGTGCCAAGCCGTCGCACTTGAAGAAGTCCCTCTCCTCCCCGTGTAAGTCCTTATACCGTGTATCCCTTTCGTGTCACGTTAGAACGCGCAAAGGAGAGAAGAGAGAAAGGGGAGAGGAATGAAAGTGAGAGGCTGTGGAGAAAAAGAGAGAAAGAGAAGAGAGAAAGAGGAAGAGCATGAAATTCAGTAAAGGACGAAAAGAAGAGAGAAAGAGGGATCAGCGGGCAGCTCTGTCGAGGAGCTGCATACCGAGGAGCTGGAAAACGCATTGTTTAGGCTGCACTCACACCGACTCAGGTGGGTGTGTCGCGAGCGTGAAATACCGGCGAAGTGACTTCGTCGAGTGAGCCTGCACTTCGAAGCGGTGCTCGAGTCGTGCCGTAGATTCCAACGAACCATCTCTATCTGTGGCAGAAAGAAAGAGAGAAAGAGAGAGAGAGAGAGAGAAAGGAACATATTTGATCTATCGACCGACCAGAGATGCGACTCTCTCCACGGAATCGATTCCACTTGGATCTCGTCACACTCTTCCAGGGCGCATTTCAGATCAGCCCACTCGTGCATTCTCGATCGCAGATCGGATAATCGCTCTTATTTTTGAGTCAAGTTAAACGTATTTCTCCGCAATTCTTCGGAATTGAAAGTTATTACGAGCACGGAGCGTGATGTGTAAAATGCATTCGCTTAAAAAATCCTTTTTTAACGTAAGAATGTAGGACATTAATTCTGGAGTGAATTTAAAATTGTTATTAATCCTTACAATACCATATGAAAAACGGCAGTTTATTCACAAACGTACAAACGGGGGGTATTTCCGGGGAAAGTCCGGCCACTGTTTCATTTATTTAAAGTGATTCAAAAAAATCTATAAAAATTCACGAATATATTTCAAGAATAAATGTTTGTACTTTATTTTAAAAAAAGATAAAATATAAGGAGTGGGGGATTTTTCGAAGTTACGAGAAATTTTCATGGAGAAATCGATCGGACTCGAAATATTCCGTTTAAACGGAACGGATTAAAATTGAAGTCAAGGACTTGGAAAATTTTCTTCTACAGTTTTTTTCTATAATTATAGATAGAGTTGCATTAAAAAATTCAATCGTGTGAATAATGTGAGACTTTATATATTTCACGTAATAATTCTACGTAACGACTGTGTCTAACAATATCGCTATGCTAATGCGACAATTGACAAGAACAGGCTGCATTAGATGCAGAGTCGAGAAGTATTGCATTGCAAAATAAAAAAGATCCGGTGCATAGAACTGTGTCATGATACCTTATTCTTTTTTTTTCGCGTTTCCTAACTCATAATTATTTCTCTTAGCTGGTTTTAAAAATCTTTAATTAAGGGAAATAACTAAAAAACGAGCTTCAGAACTTCGCTATCCTCCATTTACATGTAAGACTTTTGTTCTTATTCTTTTTATTATTCTTAAATGAAATTGCATCTTGCTTCCATTATTCCGTAAATGTTTATTGCGCTATCGTTTACGAAAATGTGTATGTGAATGTATATAAATGTGAGTAAGCGTTAGCAGTGTATGGAGCTTAGATCTATGGATTTGATATAAGTCCAAACGTGTGTGCGAATCAATCATCCCTCTGGGAGTTTTAAAAGAATGCACTAAGCACGTTGATGGCGACATCCAGCGGTCATCGGCTGAATTTATGTTTCACTATCGCGGTAAGGCAGAGAACGCGGGGATTCACAAGTGATTCAATATAGATCCAAGTAATCTATCGAATCACACTCTTCATTAGACAATCTCTCGACAGTCTCTCGAGGAAACGTGTCTGGAGAACAAATACCATTAAAACTTCGATTAGACATACAGTCGCTCCAATTACTTGTACTTGAAATACGAAACTAACTACTACGAAATAACTATTAAAAAAGTACGACTTATCCGCACTAAATTATCTCTTCATCTCGATGATCCTATTGAATTGACGACCAATTACGCGGTCAAATAAGCAAACGATAATAATTAACGGACGATCCCGAGAGCGGCCAATAAAAATTTTTATATCGGGCTATAAAGGTGAACGGGATGGCCATCGTTTAGTGGGTTAAGCGCCGGGTAGTGCCGCATACAAACATTACTCGCAGGATGACCCGATGGGACGTAAAGGACGATTACAACGATCTACAAGTCGATCTGGCGACCTGGGAAACACGGGGGGACATAAAAGTTCACCCCCCGCGATCGTGCTTACAGTCCAATGTACTTACCTGCAAATTGGTTCGTCTCGCTCGTCCGGTGGATTCAGGAAATTGCCGTCGTTCACCGCCGAAGACGTCGATCCCCGCGGCGACCTCGGGCCGCCCTCCGGTTCGCCAATCAGCACTTCCGTCCGACCATTTTGGAAAGGGCTGCTCGAGCGTCGTTCCCCGATTCTTCCGCTTTGCACCGGTTGCTGTCGGGCAAACACGCACGAGTTTTACGTCTTCGCGAGTTGACACACGGAACACTTGCACAGTTTATTTTACCTACGTTTCATTCGATTTAAATATTTTTGCATCTAATAAAGATTTTGCTGTACTTCTAAAATTCAAAGCAAAAACGGCAATACGCAATCTGACATGTCCGATTGATTTATGTATACCCGTAAATCTCCATAATCGATTATTAATGATATATTATTAAAACGTATTCAAACCGTTCAGCAAATAGTCAAGGAGTAATTTAAGTATAAATGTATGAGAAAATATTTATAATAAAAAGTATTGTGATTGTTGCCCGACAGTTAATTCAGAGAAACATTTTACAGAACAATAAATAACAGTAGCTCACGAGCCTCGTGAAGACTCTCATTAACATGTTTAATGTTGGCAATTAAGCGTGATAAACTACCAATGGCGATTTACCATTCCGGAAACTGTTTAATAATTACTTAAGAAATCCAACGGATGTTGCTTATGCAAGCGACGAGCGATTAATGCCAACATGGTAGTGTTGGAAAAAATATAAGAGGAAAATATATAATTGCAATGTATAACTACATATATTTGTACTAATTAGTGCATAATGTACATGCATTATATATACTTTCCCGATTATTTACGCTGCAATTCAATTTAATTGTATAGTATAGAATAGTATATGTATTAAATTATATATATAATACAATTAAATTTTTAACTTAATTTTCAATTTAATTGAAAATTTAATTGTATTATGTAATTTAATGTTATACGCGCGGATACTGTTTTATATTTAAATTAACATCTCTTTAATTCATTTCTTTAATCAATTTTCGCTGCTAATTAAAGCCAACTTTGTTTACATATATATTACAGCCTTTAAAAATATATATTTATCCGAATTCTTTCCTTTGTATTTCTACACTTCTCCTATCTAAAAAAAGGCATGTTAAATCAATACTTGAATGTATTCTCAAAAGTCTCAAAAGTTAATTGTTGATGCTTTTCCGCAATGCCGGTTCTCTCGCGCTAACTTCGTGAGTGGCTATCATCGCATATTTTGACAATTTAAGTATATATAGCAAAGTAAAAATTAAAAAGCTAAATAGCGCGCGTCTGTGACATCTAGTAAAATAAATTGTAAAGTTTACGTTACCAAAAGGTTCGTCTCTTCACAGCTGTGTTGCTTTTCCAAAGCGTCCTTCCGCTCCTGCGAGGTGTTTTCCACTCGGATGTCCGCCTCTTTTCCTAATCCCTTGGGAATTGTACCGTTGCTAAGTTTGGTGGCGAAAGCATTCGTCTCCAATTCCCTGAAACAATTAAGACAAGGCTGGATTAATTATGCTATGACAATCAAATTAATCAACCACGCCGATAAGTAATAACTATAAAACAGAAAATGTTCTCCGACTTTCCCTATTGTACAAAACAAAAATGCGCGAACGCACCGGCATTGTGAAAGGGTATCAATCACGACAATCGCAATTTGTCACATCCGGTCTCGATGCCTCCTATAGGCACCGCGTACATTTTTCCGCTTACAACATACAGACGCTGATTTATTATGCTTTGACAGGAACATCCCAGGGAATATTAAGCCTTCGGAAATTAATTAGTATTGCGCCTGCGATGCAACATTGTCCCACCGCATCTATGATGCAAATTATTTTAATCGATCCTGAGGCACCTATACCCCAAGAATTCTGTCACTAAATTTAAAAGCAAAAATTTTACAAGAAATCCCACTGAGTTTTAGCCTTAATGCTTCGCACACTGTCAAGGAACAACAAACTCGTCTATAAAAAAATTTTAGTAATAATATAAAGAAAAGAAAGATGACTTACTTGTCCGCCAAAGTAACCGTAAATTGGCCATTCGATACGTCTTTCGTAGTGGGAGCTTCGCTCGTGGACGCTACTGCGTCGTTTATCTGGAACAATAACAAAAAGTGATGCGTAATATGTGATTTTCGCTGGATTTTATTCTCGATGGAATTAATCTAGAAATTAGCAATCGCTAACACATCGCAGCAGCGCCTTTATTCCAGTAATGCCACACCGCATGCCGTATGCAAATTTTGCAAAAAAAACAACAACAAACAATAAATTTTACTGCAATTGCAATTTTTTTATTTGGTACGATTGAAAATTTGATCAAATGGAGAGTTATGTCGAAAATATTCAATTTAGCTTTATAAAAAATGGCTGATCGCAGTTTTATTTTATTTTTGTCGCACGTGCTTCCGCATTTCTGGGCAAAATACAATGTTTATCTCTGTTTCCGTGTGACGTGTAAATCAGCAACTCGCTTGCGCTGCTTGTGTCGCTTTACATTAATTTTAAAGAACTTAATTCCCTAATAAATTAATTTATCACAAATACAAAATGTAATAAAAATAATTTTATCAATATTACCCAACACATTATATAAATAAACATCAAAACTGGTCAATAATGCTTAGCGATAAATATGTAACGTATAAATAACGATCACGATAATATCGTCATGAAAAAGAATGCTAACAATTTTTCTAAAAATATCATTTCTTCGAATGTACAATAATAACGGTGCAAAACGTTTTGTTTTGCTGAGAATATTTTTAAAAATAAAATAATTTGAAAAGAAATATATAAATAATCTCCCAGAGTTTACTCTTTTCTTCAATCAGTAAGTAAATATTGTTATTGATTATATATATTTTTAAACTATTGAAATTTCAATTTGTTTATTTATAGCAGTAAAAAGTTTCAAGGGAGGATCATAACTTTGATGTACGTTGTCTAGACATAGATTACGTGTAGACGTCCGACATTGCAGTTTAGAGAAAATCTCATCAACTTAAAATGTCTTAAGCATCTTATTTTGATATCATTCCGATACCAATGTCATGGAAAAATTTACGCGGCAAAATGGCCAGACAATTTCCCAAACCGCTATCATCGTATTAACTGGAAGTCCTTTAGCCCTGCACCTTCTTATCCGAATTATGCACTGATATAAAAAAAGAGAGAGAGAGAGAGAGAGAAAGAGAGAGCCGTGTTATCGATAGCAATAAATGACTACTCATACTGGGAATGATATGAGCCGTAATATCGAGAAAACTCGTTAATGGTTATGCCACGACATCTTTGCGGTTTTTGTTCCGAGATGTGTTTCGCGCGATATGCGTGCCTGCTTACGCGAGATTTTAAACCCGCATGCCGTATCGCGATCACGCGAAACGATCCCGCATACGACCTTAAAATATCTCGGTCGCAATATCTGCTTTAATAACAAACAATTCGCGAAACCTTCCTCAGACGAACCGGTTGTCAAATGATTGTTGATTTCGATAAAAAAAAGTACTCTTCGAGAAAGAAAGCAAGAAGTTTTTATAATTATATCGAAAGATATAACATCGTGATTCAATATCACAAAAGTTATTTCTATGAGCCATTCTCATAAACATTAGTCGAAGTTAAACTTTCACTAATGGTTTTCGATCGAAGTTGCGTGTGATTTGAATGCGAGAGTGAAACCAATTTTCGCGAACTCATATTCGATTGAAAATGTATTTGGCTGTGAATTATAACTCGAGGCAGAATTATGGCATCGTTAATCGCTCGCGGAGAGATCCAAATCCGTTTCAGTCGTAAAATGGTACTCGCTTTACAATTAAAAAAAAAATCTATTGAACGTGCAGAAGCGGCAAAGGATTCATTTCGTCTCTTCAACAACTATTCATTTGACTTCAATTATTTATAGATCCTACATCTATTTACGCTAACAAATATGAAAATGTTAGGACAGAAAAAAAATATCTGTCAAGGAATTTTCACGCCGTCTGTGGCCGTCGAAGTCCGGACTCGTCGGGATTACATCGGTTCCCGTCTCCGCTCAAAAGTACGATACTTTCGCGTGAAGTGTCGAACGTTACCAATATTTGTCGTTCGGTTACCAGCTCGGTAAAAGCATCGGGTATCGACAACCTCGGACAGCTTTACTCTCGCGACGAGCACATTGTAGAGCTCACAGTAATACGCTCACAGTAATACCGGGACAATTCCTCCTCTTTTTCTTCTCACATTACTCTTTCCGCGTAATTTCTCCACGACAATGACAACGCGACGCCTCTGGCTGAAATCGCGGGGTCGCGCCATCATCGGCCAAAACGATCGTTACTGCGTAATCGAAGTGCCCAGGGTTTTGGATCGGAAGGCTCTTTCGCGAAGGCGCGAAACGAGCGAGCGATGCAACGAGAAATGCGCACTCTTGTCCCGCACACTCTCGTAAACAAGGCCGCGCATAATCGCCGTCCGCCTCTCGCTCCGCGCTCATTTACTTGGCATTCCACATTTCATAAGCAGCCTCCGCGACGACCACGCTCGCGGCCGATCGATTCGTTCGCACGCCGCGTCCTCGCTACGCGGAATTTGCACGCGGATACGGTCCGCCGGGTTGCGCGGTTCGCACGAATCCCGCGCGGGTCCACGGCGCAGCGAGCAAGAATCGCCGGAAGACGGACGCGATGAACCGCCGCGATGTCTCTTAACGCGCGTCTCCGATAGTCATTCGCGCGTGATTGTCCGAATTAGATTCGGATTGCGGCGTTCCTGTCAACAGTGGATTGAGGTCACGGGCGCGAATTGATTTTGAGACGAGGCACCGCGCGCATAAGTGTTTTAAGCCCGGGAAATTTTTAGGCGCGTTGAATATTATTTTCTTTAAACAATAATGCCAGATTTCTAAAAATATGAGAAAATCGAAACGCGATGTAAAACGGCCCAGCCGGAACAAACGGAACAAACTACGAACATTTCGTTTATTTTCTTTTTTCTACAGAAAGAGGTCAAGCGTGTGTAACAATCGATTAAAAAAACTCGCAGAACCACGAAAAATTGGACGCGACGATGGATCTAAAACCAGCTCTGGCGCAATTCGTGTAATAAGGTGACTTCTTTCGATTCGTGGCGAGAAGTGAACGAGATCTCGGCGGAATCATCGCACCGTTCGAACATAATATTAACCCTTTCGATGTTTACGTCGAGTATATTCGTCATGTAGTAAAAAATTTGCATTTGCTATTAAAGTAAAATTTAGATAAAACAAAAAACATATTCGTAATTTTAACACGTTTATAGAACACTTTAGGTCATAAAAAAAAACATACAAAAAAATTTACTTGAAATAAAAAGAAATGTACAGCGTGTAAAATGTGTATACTCGTCGGAGCTTAAAAATAATTAAGCACACAAATGCACATTCTCAAAATAAAATAAAATACTTAAGGGGTCAACAGGCATCTTAATTACGTGTCTCGTTCCTATGTACCTGATCTATAAGGGCCTGGATGTCGCGCGACTGGATCTTCCTGAGCGTCGTCAATTTCTGCAGTCTCTCCCTCGCGTTCCTGCAAACAGAGGAAACGTCCGCTTGAAAAGGCTTGTCGTCGCTTATCCTTGGGAAGTCGAACGAGATACCGGAATGAGTCACGGTAGTCAATCCTTATCGCGCACGAAAGTCTTGTGTTTCCATTCGCGTCTTCTCCATTCTCGGCAAACGCGCGCGTACACGACCGCGTTCGGAAGCCGCCACTGAAATCTTTTGTGAAATCTAATTCGCGACGGCGACGAATGATCATCCGTTTCTCATTAAATGTACTTTCACGGAAGACAATCGGGCAATCAAAAGCAATTTAATGGACGCAATGTTCTCAGATGAGTCGTATAATCGAAAGGTCCAGCCTTCCCGAGATAAATCTCATCTCCGTGCAGATTAAACGTAAGAATAGATTTTGTATCCGAAGAAAAAGATAATAAAATAAATAAACTGGGCAAACAAATTGTCGCCGTAAATGTACGTACATTACATAATCTACATAAATTAATAATACAAACATACAAATTGAGGAAATTAATTTCGTCGTATTGTTAGCATCGTTAATGCTAATATCATCGCGTCTGCAAGGGACAGCGTCGACTGGATTTTGATTACGAAAGCGAAGAATAAAAAGAAAAGATGTCGGAGAACGGAACTCCCTGATTTTACGACATCTCATCACGAGCTGTCATCAGCGGCTCGATTGGTACGCATGCTGCTTCCGTGCGATTCTCGTGACATTTAGATGACGCATTCTCTCGTTCGATCAAAAACACGTTCGCCCGCTGGACACCGCCGCCTTTTATGTGACGTTTAATCGATACACGATTCCGCCCCGACGGGAATGTATTTACCAGAAGCGGGGCACTAGATCTCGTTTCGCGTGCGTGTGTACATAGTATCACGTAGACAACGTACGTTATAACGTTGCGCTCAAGGTGCACTCGTCTTTTACTTTACCGAGCGTTCATTCAAGTTATCTCACCTTTCGACGGCGATAACCCAGGCGTCTCGTATCTGCCCAGCGTTCGGCCCATCCAGCGGTCCAGCTTCTGTCGGGAATTCACGAAGAATTAATTAGGCAAATTTATCGTGCATTTAACACGCGTCAAAGAAGCCATTACCGGGCCGCGGCTATAGTCAAATATAGCGGCGACCGTGTAACGGAGATGAGTGAAAACGAGCGAAGCGCATCTCCCGTCTCTCTTTCTCGCGAGCCTGACAAATTCCCTTCGTTTCTCATTTACTCCGCGCGAGAAGCCACCGTGTTTTCCATTAATTTAATATCTCTCTTGCCCGAGCGCGCGCGCGCGATGCTTTCCTTTTGTTCCTTCTTTTGCGGAAAGAGACCACGTTGCGGGAATTTTTATTCCCGTCCTCGGTAACCCGGCCGTTTCTCATTCCTTTCAAAACACAGCGAATTATCTCTACGCGACACGCGACGACTGAATTCGTCGCGTTGCGCGACGAAAAACTTTGTGCACGCGCGCACAAAGTCCACACCGTCCTCGTAACTTTTTGCCCGTCGGTTATTTATATCGTCCCTTAGCGGGGAATAACTACCACGTATCAACCCACTTTTCTATAAAAAAAGAAAAATCTGATCGATCGTCGGCTACCGTTCTTAGCGCAGGCCGCATCTTCGTCGGCTTCCTCGTCGTCGATGAATTTTATAGCGGACAGATCAAAATGCCTCGCCACTCCATCGCGCTCCAGCTCGTAATTCGGGGGCGCCGCGAATTTCGGTGGTGGATCGTCGACAATTGACTCCTCGACAACGATCGATCGGCTATCGTGTCCTGAGCGCGACGAGCAACCGCAAAAGATTAGCTTGCGAAAAAATTTCGACATGCTCATACTTTGTCTCGAACAAAGAATTTTTAGACTGGGCGCGCTCGTTCGAACTTGAGAACTTGAGAGACTGTTCCGACACTTCTAGCGAGCTAATAGGCTCATCTTTTTAATTGACATTGAACTGCATTGATTTAAATCTATTTTTAATTACGTTGCTATTTATAACAATGTGTAGTCCTATCATAAATACACACATCCTACGAAAAAATAAAATGTACACGAATGTAAAACAACTCGAGAGGTGCTTATCTTTTAATGCAAATGACGCGTCACGTGTCTAATTTTTAATATTTCGAATGCCATAATTTATCTATTACGCCGAGCGCGAAATTTCATTTTTGTAACTTTAACCATGAAATTTGTTTCGCGATATTATTTTACTTTCTTATTAACACGATCAACAAAGGAATGAGCAACAATATTGCATTTCCGTTTAATGCATTGGCATTTCGAAAAGTCATAATTAGCAATCTAGTCGATTCATCGTTTACACTGGCTGCAATCGATCGGCCAACTTGTTAATGATATTCGGAAATTGATATCGGCACTGTTCAAACACTGAATGAAAAGCTCGCGCCGAGAGACTACCGAAAGCTTCTCTGAAAGAGGACGATATTCGCGTGCACGTGTCACGAAACTAGAAAATAAACTCTCCGCCGCAGCCGGCGACTGAGAATGGATAGCACGGACGCATTCACGAAGGAGTTTATATTTGGAACATGCTTGGCACAGGCGATAAAAATTGACAGAGAGCGCCAGTTCAACGTACTTAGCGACAGGGAAAATAAAGACAGAATGTTTAAGAAATTTGCGAAAGCAAATTCGTTGCCGAAATTCTCGCGGAGATCGAAAGAACAAACGCGAAGAGAGAGAAAGAGAGAGAGATCGTTAGAAGAGCATTCTTAAATTTCTCAAATAGACCTCATGTAGACCTTCCCCGAGATCGTACCGTTCTTTTTGTTACCAGTTGATGTGATCCCCGACCTGGTTTTCTTGCAATCCGCTTTGGTGCGAATGAAGAAGCTGATTAAATGTACGTCTGGCTTTCATTCTAGAGAAGCCTCAAGATTCTATCTATTTCGACTATCGGAAATTTTCATGACCGAGGATTCAACTCTTCTATTTCGCATTTTTTTTTCAAACGTTTGAATAATAAACTTTTTGATAGAACGGATAAATTGATTCCTCAAATATCATTAGAATTACACGATTATTGTCTATGCGTTGCGAAAGATAATTGATATTTTCTTTGTCGATTGAGTCAATTAACAAAATTGGATTTCTCTCGTAAAATTCACTCGATAAAATCGTTCATTTTCCAATCGCTTTGACAGCTTTTGATATTTGCTTACGGTCCATTATGCGCGATATATCGCATACATGCACCATGCACTTCGTATTTCGTTCATTGTCTTTCGAATGTGTATAGCTGACGTGTACGCCGCAATTGCATATCACTTGAAACGCTCTAGTCTAAGTCTCGGTGAAGCTTTCCGTGTCACTACCTGCATACATTCATTGCCTTAGAGCTTTTTGTGCTTCACCGAACGACAAGAGGAGCGCACTAACGAAGAAAACTCGCAACAATTCTCGTTCTGGTTCCTTTTCAAAACGTTCTGGCTTAACTCCAAAACGTATTCGGATATGGCACGGTAATTCGGAGAAAGTGTGTTTTCGTCTGAAGCATCCCGTTTTATTGTAAAACTTTTTGTGACAAGCATAAATGTTACATGAATATAAGCATGATGCACAAAAGCTAAGCTTTGACGAATTTACGTTGGGACAAATGAGAAATTAATATGCCAAATCAAAATGTTGGCACAGAAAAAAATTGATGTTGCATTATATAATATATAATAGCATTAGTCAACAGTAGATTAATTCAAAATAATCTTGTTAATATCCATTAATTATTGTACGGAAAAAAAAGATGTATTAACAGCCAACAGCAGATTAATTAAAAATAATCTTATTAATTTAATACAGACATTAATGAAATAGACAGACATTAATGAAATAAATAACGTTTTATTAAAACAAGAGCATAGCGTGTTTATTTCATTAATGTCTGTCATTGAATTACAAGATTATTTTTAATTAGCTGTTAGTTAATGCTGTTAATATAAAACCATGTCTTTTCATGCATATTTTTAATGATTTAAACGGATATTATTTGAACGATAATTACTTATAAATATAGGTATTATTTAATTTGGATATATGTATACTAATTTTATTTTTTCAGTGGTGCTCGCTAATACTGCAATCAAATTTAATCATTAAAATAATTAATAATTTTTCAAACTGATTAATAATTTTTTTAATAACCAAAAAAACCAACTTGGAAAAATAATTTTTGTAATAATATATAAAACATAAATTATATAAAATTGTCACAAATATCTGCAATTTAATATCTATCGTAATTATAATACTAATTATGGTATCACTGTTAAATTTAACACAAGTTAATTGTATGGGATATGTATGAGATGAATGTGCAAATACTTCGTTAGCGGTAATTCCCCGTTTGGCGCAGCGTATATTGCCGTCTCATTCTCATTCCGTGTTTACAATGAATAAGACATTCGTATGAATACGGTAAACGGAATTCAGAATCAAATCGCATTTAGCGTTAAATGTGGCGCACAATGGAGGCGCGAATGCGAGTCGAAGGCAACGGGAGATAGGGCTAAGGTAGATGAAGAGGCATTACGTTCGCAAATTCGGTGACGTGGTAAATTTGGGTCAAGCAATGCGTTGCCGTGATATCAACGTTGTCTGGAATAGTTTCCTCAAACGGTCCGGAGAAATCTACTTCGTCAGAATGGTAACTAGACGCTCGCGCATATGTCGTATATACGTGTATATAGCACGGCAATCAACCATGTTACGTTAAGTAGGCTTTACTCGACTATCTAAGCCGGACCGCTTTCCGAAAGGCACCGCGAGTTCGATAGTTGGACAGCGGTTAACTTGCGAATAATTAAAGCTGGTCAATCCCGTGCTAAAATACCGCGCTCAAAACCGTAATCGTATTTTCTATTCTGTCGAACAATGGCGTGAAAATTAGCGCATCTCGCATTAAAATGCGATATATGTAAGAAAAGGAAATCCATCCTGTTTTTCTCTTTTGTATCTTGATCTCGTGTGCTGATATTATCAAGTAAAGAGAGCAGAGATAATACGTAAAATTCAATTTTTTTTCGTTATCATACACAAACGATTATTAGAAATCGCGCCTTGTCGATTAGAAATAATTTAATCATTTCTAAAATGACTATGGCAATTTTCATAAATTACGAAACAATATTAAGAACTCATATGCAATTTGTAGATACGAATATATCATACGATATTTATATAAAAATAATACGAGAAGAAGCAACTGTAGAACCAATACGCGAAATGGTTTCGATTATAAGTAATAGTAAGACTTGACGCAAGAGGAGGCGAAAACCAGTTTTCTAACTGTATAAGCTGTGCCACAGTAGTGTATATAGTATACATACATATACACAAAGCAATACACGGCATGCTTGATTTGGACATTTGATCTGTGAAACAGTATTTTGATCCTGTATGCATTCAAATTCATTACAAAACTATTTGTAAATTTCTAAGATAATTTAAGATATTTTGGAGAAATAATTGTCAATCCAATAATTGTTAATACAGGCTAAATGCGCCCATCCATAAAAATTTTACAATATATAAAATGTCATCAAAATTTTTGTAAAATTTTATTAGATTATCTTACGAATGTATAACACATTTAACTTTCCACATATAACGATCGAAAAATATTATTTTGATTACATATATTAAAAAATTTTAATTCTCTTTAAATACACGATTTTAATTAAAAGTGTAACGAATATATGCCACTTTTATGTATTTTAAGGAACTGACAGACAAAACTTTAATTATGTTTGCGTTTAAAATACGAGGTCACTATATATATATCACTTTTTTAATTATTGCAATCACTTTTAACAGACATTGTAGACATTGTAGACAACAAATAAATCAAGCGGTGAATACTTTGCTAACATTTCAAGGAAAATTGCGTACATAGCAAATTTGCATACATGTATAAGAAGGAATTAGTCATCCCCTTTTTTTTCCTCGTCGCCTTCTTGATAATCGTTTCTGTATAAACGGTCACGTTTTATATAATTTCGTCATTTTAACATTTAACTTTTCATAAAGACAATACCGCGCGCATCAAAATTTAAATAAAAGACGGTTAAGCAAAATGGCATTTGTTTAGTTTCTCCGCGGTGGATTACGCGAAACGGTTGGTAAATTGTCGGAACGAAAGGCATCACTCAGGATTATTGAAGGTAATAGAGAAACAATCGCTAACGGTCCGCTTACTTTTACAAGCGCGATAACTGTTTTTCGAGATGTATCGAATCCGAGACGACAGTCAGCTCGCCAAATTCTCAAGAAACTATGCGCGCCAGTTGGCGGATCAATATATCGAGTATGCGACCTAATCGCCTTGGTATCGCACAATGCATAGATATATTCAAACAATTTTGCAATTTGGCATATGATTCATTGTCAGCCCGATAATCCATCGTGATCACAGTAATCATGGATAGATTACGAAGAAAAAGTTTACTTTAAAAGATGCACGTACGTATAAAATAATATTTATATCCTCTTTTCGAAGTTGCTGTCATCATTCAATAAGATCATATTAATTCATCTAATATCATTTAGTATCTGGTACGTAATCATCGATTATGTTAAACGCGGGAATAAGGGAAATAAGTAGGATTGGGTGCAACGTCTATTAGCGATTACATGACACTTATTCAACGCGTTACATCATTGCGTTGCGCCGGCACTAGCGAGCTGCGGAATGTGCCGATATAAGACCCACTTAAGGAGTTACAGCAATGACGGAAATGGCAAAAGATCGCGCACAGTCAGCATTTTCACGAATATTCGGAATTTCTTCACGTATCGTAATAATATGTATATTTTTACAGAATTCGATGATATTAATTCATTTTCAGTTTTTATCCTAATTTCCAGATCCCTTTTCGACGACATGTTTTATATTCGTCAACGATTGCGTAGATTGTTCGAAGGAGAATTTGCTGCAAGTTCACCGAAAAGTCTGCACTCGACACAGCGCGGATTTCGAGCCACAAATGTGATACCGATCAGCGGCTGTCTGTCGGTCGTGTAAAAAGAGTTTTGCAGCATTCGGCTGCCTTTTTTCTATGCGACTCATTCCAGAATGCAACAAGTTGGGATGAAAACAATTTAGGACACGTCACAGAGAAAAGTACGAACGATTCAAGCGATCGTGCCTAATTCATACCGTCGGTAATCGATCTGCTCCCGGATCGCTCATTCTCGATTTCTGCCGCATACCTTCACGCGAGCGCACCGGCACGCGTATACAGGATACCCCGAGAAGCGTAAAAAAACAGCGAGATGGTATCCGGTACCACGTCTGGATTTCCAATTTTTCTCGACAAAAATTTCATTTTGACCGTCGCTCTCAGCGTTCCCCAAACGTCGAACGTCTTCGGTAATCGAATCGCGAAATGAAAATATCTTGAGAGCCAGATACGTCATGTTATTTGTTTTTTTTTCTACATTCCTGAAAATTAACACTTCGAAAGTCATTCGCGATTCCTTTCTTGATCCCCATCACTTCGCGCCTCCGATGATAAACTGTTACAGACGTCGGTCTCGATCGAAACTCGATGCGAACGAGGAACGAGAAGAAGCATCCTCCGAATTCGTGGAACACGGAATCGTTTCTCCGCTCGCCGTTCACCGGACACCCCGTATACTCGCTCCGGTTTCTGCCGCACTCGCTTGACCGCATCCCGTGCCTCGCGCTCGTAAAACCCGTGCCTCTCCCATCTTACGTACCGGCTTCACGCATCTCTCGTTTCCTACTCTCCTTCGTCACGTCCGTACGGCCGTTCGGTGCGCGGCGCTTCCTCGTTTCCGTGACGGCTGTGCCGGCGCGCGGCGCACGTACATACATTCAGGAGCGCGCGCGAATACGCCCATGCCACGACAATACGCGTTTGACACGCATCGTGGGCAGCGCGATTGTTAGCCCGCGTCGGGGAGGGAATGAAAAAAAAACACATTCCGCATTATTCCGCGGTACGCATGTACGCACACGGAAGGCGGATGTACGGCCGCGCGGATGTTGCTCTCGACGTGAAAATCACGCGGGGCCGGTTCACCAGAGAGAGACTCCCTTTTTTTCCATTCGTCTAATCCACTCAAATCTAAATGGTATGGTAATGTACATGTACGTATTTGCAAGAAGAAAAGAAAAGAGATCGAGTATTTTGCATAAATAGGTCGGGATGGTTCCGAAAAGATATTTCTCGCGAATCAGTTTTAATGGATAAGTTTGCGTGCTGTAAATAAAAGATAAGTTTGCGTGCGCTGTAAAAAAAAAGACACGTAAGTACGTGACGCAACGAATAGCAGATTCCAAAGGATGAACAAAATTCAGAAGTGGCGGAACAACGTGACGTTGACCGATGATGCAAGAACGTGAAGCAAACTTCGCGCCTCTAACAATGAATTATAGACACACGTCGGTCACTCTTCTGACATCTTTCGAACAAACTAAGATTTCATATGATGTATGTATGTACCACAAGTGTTTCATCACATATTGTTTATAATAATTCAAAAAAGAGAAAGGAGGCTTAAGTCATGGATGGATGAAAAAGCATTTTCATTTGGCAACCAGATGAAAAATTCATATATTTATTCCGCGAATATAGATTAACATTTATCAATATATTTTTATTATCATAGCAATTTAAAACATTATTTATATTTTTATTACTTAATTAGTTTATATTTTTGAGAAGCTTGCGCATCTAGCATTTACATCTTATTTAAATGTGAACACTTTTTCCATTGGTAAATTATCTATTTTATGATATTTTATGATGGAATCTTACGAAGCGCTCTGGAAATAATTTTGCAAGATGCTTTTCTGAAGCTATATAATGAGGCTAAGTAACTTTATCTCGATGCAAGAAATGCGATTAAGGACGTAATATAAAAGCGTGCATAAAACGCAATAGTCTATTGCGCAATCATCCTAGAGAATCTATTATACCCGATTCTAATAAATATTCCTAACGTTTCGTAAAACTCAATAAGAGACAATCCATTTTATAAAGCTCGAATGAGCGCGATGAATAGAAATAGAAGCGTTACACGCGAGAGAGAATATTAACGGAACATCTAGACTGCATATGTAAATTTATATAGGATTAAAACATTTATGCAGAATGTATTAACAGACTTTTTAATTGTGACAGAGAAGAAAAAGAAAGACAAACGAGCGACAAAGTTAAATTATTACTACAAATTCTCAAAGAGATTCCGCGTGACGGTGACAGAGCGATGAAAATGAAACGTTGGATAATCGGTATAAATAAAAAATAAGAAATAAAAATAAAAATAAAAAATGGTAAATAAAAAAATAAGTTTTTACATGATTAATTAAGATACTTCTACGGTCAAAATAAAAATCTGTTAATATTCGCGAGACGACGCAGCGCAGGGAAGTTTGACACAACGGATTGAAAAGGAAAGATCGTGATTAATCGATCGCGAAAAATGATCAGTGACCGACGTGACAGAGCGGTAAGAGAGACTTACAAATAAAAGTCAAGCTACGAGCCGCGATACCAAGTCGTAAACAGTGAGGACGCGAGCTGAAAAACCGCGAGGCGACGAGGTGTGTATCGGAAATAAGTGGCGCGCGTGATATTGCGAAGTCAACATGTCACAAGAGACGGTGAAAGAGAAAGAGAGAGAGAGACGAATGGCGGAAAGAGGAAGGGAGAAAGGAAGGAGGACAGCGGACACGGAGAGAAAAGCATTGGCACGTTCTGGTACCGATCGTTCTGGTACCAGAAAACGATGGCCCCGAAACTGCCGCGGGAGTTAATACCGTACCGTAAGACTGGCGCGCGGAATCGGAGTGCCGAGAAAGGAGCGAAAAGAGCGATAAAGAGAAGAGGAATGGTTACCTTCGGCGGATCAGCAAGTTGCTGAGATGATGACGACGGCGAGAGAAAAAGAGATAGATAAAGAGCGAGAGATAACAAGACGGATCTTCTCGCTGGCCTAGAGAGTCGCTTGTACAACACCACCCTGTCGGACGGATCACCACAGAGCACCAATCTATCACGAATTCACTCCTCCGTCACGCGCGCAATGATTGCGGGACCGTTCGCCTTCGACCCGCGCACAATTCGCCGTCGCTCGTGATCCGCGATCGATCGTGGAATCGCGATTCATTCGTCGCGTGCAGCCACGACCTGGCGAACGCAAAAACGGGAGACGTAAGCACGATACACGTTGCGTTCCCGCGGTTGCACTCGATATGGCACTCGCGCGACTCGTGAGATCCGCGTTCGCGGTTCGCCAGACAGTCGGCGAGAAACGAGAAATCGCGCGTTCTCCAAGGAGGAGCCGTCGCGTTGTCGTCGTCGTCGCACTCGCCGCCGGAAAGGACTCGCGATCGCGGTACCAACACGGAACGGAGAGCGCGGAACCGTTTGGCGCGCGTTCGAACGGCTCCTCCTCCGTACTGCCGCGCGGCGCGAAGCGTGACAGCGGATACCATTCGAAGGTTATACCTCCTGGTCCGCCATGTGCAGCCGCTGTCCGCCTGCCTACCTGCCTATCTCCAGAGTTCTCCACTCCTGCTCCCTCTCCCCCGTCACGATACCGTACGCGGCCACCTGGAGCGTTTACCTGGCGAACGCCGGACTCGCACGAGCCTTCCCGGAATCGGCCGACGGTCCCCCTGAACGCCATTCGAATTTTGCCGCGCCGCCGAACGAGTTACCAGCTGATTCCTTAGATTGCGTCTTTCTATTACTCTTATGTCCATTTCAATCAATATAGATTAACTTTAATCTCGGTTTAATTTTCTCTTTATCTTTTTTTAATTCTTATATATATATATATATATATATATACATGTAGAACTAGAAAAGAATAAAAAGAGAGAGAAGAGCAAATTAAACCGAGATTAAAATTAATCTACACTGGTAGAAATGGACATCACAATGTCAAGTGTGCCTAAACAAATGCTTAATTGTCTAAGAAATGCGAAATTCAGTAAATTTGTAAACCTCACTTGATCAAACGACCACATTACGCGCTACGCATTGGGAATTTGAACAAACGTAATGCTGTTCGTAGAAAGAATAGAATAAAATAACTTAATGGAAGGATAATTATTGAAATAATCAGAATATATTATGGGTTCGATAAATACTGGGCAAAAATAATGATACAGAGGCACGATTCAAGTGATTAAACGAATTAAAGGGCTTGTAATTCTACTTCACGGATGCAATATTGAAATCGATTGCAATAAACCTGTTATCAACGCATGCAATATAGCGACGTTATTCATACAAATGAATCACTACGTTATCAGCGTCCACATGACACTAACACGTTATCATGTATGTTAACGGCCGACGAAAAAAAGAACAAAATAATTATAATTATTTCAAAACGCAAATCTGTATTCATAATTCTTTCACTCAGAACTTTCCTGACACGAGAATTCGCTATTTTTGACAGAAAGGAATGCGACATTCACGCTCGAAAAGATTTTTCCGGAATTTTTCGAATATCCTCCGGACTGTCGCTCCGAGCACCGTCGGTCGAAAAATTGTGTTTGGCAGGAACGTGTCAATATCAATTGCGACTTCGCCTGTCTGCGACCGAATTCTTATTTTCGTCCTCCCGTCAAAGTCTGTCGTCGTCCGTAACATTCCACAGTGTGTTTAAAACGTTGCGCGTTTATTCGACGAGAGCGGAAACATGGTATGGAACAACATGAAATCGACTGTGGCCCATGTATTTGAAATGTATTCAAATTCGTACATGCGTTTGTCCGAGTACGGTTGTGATAAAGCAACAATACCGTCCGGTTGACGATGAAATGTGTCTCATTTGCTTTAAAAACATCTGTTCAAAGAATAACATGTCACCGGAATTTGAAACAACGACAATATAGGTGAATTGCACAGCTGTGTTTCAATTCTCAGTCTTTTTCTTACTTTCTCTCATTTTCCTTCTAATCTTTCACATTATTACGCTCACTATTTATAATTCAAGCTTTAATAAAAATTGTCTCCATCTTTACTATTTCTTCGAAGCTTCACTTCTCTTTTTTTTTTACTTTGAATAACCCAAAATATATAATCACGTTTAAAAATGTGGATATAAAAGATGAAAACAAGAAATCGACTCACCCATCTTGTGTCCGCCTCTTCGAAGACGCAGAGATATTGTTCGGGATTCGATGCACTTAAATCAAAGAAAATATAATTTTATACATATTATGTATAATTAAAAAATATAAAAAAATGTATATACGTATATGCGATATATTACATATTTTTCATCTCTCTCTTTTATAAGAATATCTTTTTATTAATTGTATTGTCTCATTTTTAAAAGAATGATTGTAGTTTGTTAAAAAACGTATAACAAATCATGAAATATAACGCGCGACTCTAAACATACAGATTATATAATGTAATCGAAAATATACTGATGCAGTTACCTGATGTATGTATTGAATAACTTCGTTACGAGTTGCATTTTCCAAGGTACGACCGTTCACTTCTAAAATTTCATCGCTCACTTCCAGAGTATCCATATGACAATGTTCCGACGGCGTTCCTGAGAATAAGCGAATATAATCATGTTATAAATTATGAAAGTCAATTGCTATAATACTTATAACTTTAGAAAGAAAAAAAAATGTTTGATGAATAATTTTGATATGCAAATGTAATGATTGTAAAAATGATTGTAAATGTTAATTTCGTATTAAATACTACATGCATGCCTTCGAACGCGACATCGCCTTCAATAATCCGTATTGAAATGAATCAACATCGAAGCTTGCAAAAAAATCCCTGCTTAACACATGTTCGATGTAACACATAATCTATGTATCTACTAATGAGCACGGTCATTTAAAAGACATTGCGCGCAAACGAATAACAATCAACTGATGCATTCTTTCCTATGTCGTACAGAATATAACATGGTGTGCGAAAAACTTTTTTCTTGATAAACAAAAGAAAAGAACATTAGAGAAACTGATGCAACTGATTTATCAATTCGAACGTCGATAGCAGAGGAATTAACTCACCGTGACTAATTTAAGTTTGTAAAATACATAAAAATTAATGGAACATTCGTACAAGTTTTATTAACGTATCGCTGATACACATATATTTTACACAAAGATTATTTTCTAAAAAAAAGATAGATTTCAATATAATTAGGTTTATACTTTTCAGAAAAATATCTAATAGAAATCAAGAAAGGAAGGAAGCATAAAATGAACGAATGCCTCCTTCAGAGCGATAAAGCGCGCGTTGCGATAAGTAAACATAAAGGTCAGCCTATAAATAACACGTCGCGAAATAAGTCCTCTATGTAAATCGTCGAGCATTACTGTAACACGTCGCGTAAATCGGAAATCCGTCCGTCACACATTTCCCGCTTCCGAAAGCGTGCGACATGTGTATGACGTACGTAAGCTACGCGCATATGATAATCGCTAACGAGAAAATTATCACTTCTCATTTGGATTCCTACGCGCTGTCGCATATCCCTGAGCGATCGAGGATAATCACATGTACCTAAAGAGACGATCGCGGATGATTCATTCGACAAATATTCGACAAGACGATGTAAGCCATATACAGACAAGAAAATTTATCTCAATAGAGCCCTGAAAATATCATAGAAATTCCGTGAAAACAAAGATAACGTTAGGCATGCTTGGCTTACAAAACAAAAGCACGTGAATGCTTTCGAAAATTTAAATCACCGAATATTATATTCAGGTGCACCGTTTACGCTTCAAGTATCGCGCATTATTGATGTTTTGCAAAATATTTGACGTCTGTCGAATGTGTCTAACGAATAAATCGCATTGTTGCTAACGTAATCGCTACATATTGTACCTACCGTACAATTTGGTCTTCCCGTCGTCGTTCGCCAGTATAATAATGTATCCTCCTACATCCATTTTCGCTAGTAATTATCCGCCGTACGTAGGGGTAAGTCCGTTATTAGATTATCTCGCGCGACACTCCGCACGAATGACGCGCGCGCAACGTGCACGGTAAATCACTAATTACTTCGTACTATGCCGGGCCCGCCCCGAAAAATCGGTCCGCCGTTATCAACGTCGTTAACACATGCCATTTTCCCGGTTTCCTCTTGTATCTTCACTTAATTTTGATATCGACCTCGTGACCTACTTCGCGGCCGGCTAACAACGATTATATTTTTCATACAACACGGAACGCACTTCCTTCTTTCTTTCTCTCTTTTTCCTTCGTTCTTTCTCTATTTTGTTGTTTTTGGATGTTTTTTTTTTATTGTATCGTGACGTGCATTTAATTGCTCCTTCCAACGTGTTCGCATCTACGATTATATCGCGATATCGTCGATCGATCGTTTATCGAGAGTCCAAGATTCCCTCTTTTTCTCTCTTTCTTTCTCTCTTTTTCTCTTTCTCTCTCTCTCTCTCTCTCTCTCTCTCTCTCTCTCTCTCTCTCTCTCTATTTCTCTCTCTCTCTCTCTCTCTCTTTTCTCTCCGCTAAATGGACACTAAGGCATCTATACTCCACACGAGAGTGGTATAAGAAAATTGCTACTACGACGAGAACTATGATACACGCTTGGAGCCACCTAAGAGATGGACTAAGGAACACATAATTATCTTTACGTTTGACACTTTGTCGATGTGTCACGATTTTATTATTACGTATTATATTTCTTTTTAAATTTTTCGTCTCTTTCTATCTCTCTCTTTTCTTTTTTTAAATCTTATGCTTTGGCTTTGTCAGATCGTCCTCGCAGTCTGTCGCGATCGTCGCGAGGGGAATGAGAGGAAATGAAGCGGCGCCTCCACGGGGCCCGTTATCGCGGGCCCCCCTACATCCTTACGGCGACGTGCCACGACGAGCCACGCGTGAGGAATGGCGATCGCTGGTTCACAATCCCTCGGCGAGTGTCTTATTATTGATCACCGCTTCGACTAATGTTTTGTGTGCCGTTTCCGTGCACGCACCACCGGCCATCGTTCCGTCGTTGTCGTTCTGCATCCACCGCATTAGCTCCGTGCGGTGTTGTACGCTGCCGGAAGCGAGTATTAGCTCCGACCAGCTGCTGTCGCTGCTGCTGTCGCTGCTTCTGCCGCGCGTTGCTGCTGTTGCTGTTGCTGCTGCTGCTGTTGCTCCTCCGATCTCGCTGTGCGCGCTACCACCCTTCGTGTAGTTGCACGTCGACGACGATCGTTACGGAGCATCTGACTAGTAGCGCGGGGATCGTGTACGACGTCCCGCGGGATTCCCCGGCGACGATCGAGATCATCGCGTGCAATTCTCACCCCTTTAAGCAATTGTCGCTCTCCTCCTCTTTCTCTCTCTCTCTGTCTCTCTCTTGAAATATGAAATCAATCAATCAATCAATCAATCAATCAATCAATCAATCTTTCTCTCTCTCTCTCTCTCTCTGTCTTTATTTTTCTCTTTATTTTTTCTCCCTCTTGCGACGTGCGGCTTATCGATGTTTACGCGTTTACTGTGCGCGCGTTTGCTTTCAGATCGATTTACGATCATGAAATCTCGATGCTTTATCTTGACGGTGCTTCTCCAGTATAATCTTCCCGATGAGATGCTTAATCACATTTAAATCACGCTCGCGGGAGCGACAGTTCCTCCCTCGTGTCGCTCCACGTAACACGACGACGCATGAAGACGAAGATCGAACCTGGTGCAACGAGCACCTTCTGCGAGGATCTTACATTTAACATCATCGACGTATCCCACGACTTTTGGCACTCTTCGCTCGCTCCGATATCCTGAATTTTTTTTCCTGAGCTCAGTCTGACACTCTCTCGTCCTTTCTCGCCGAGGATCAACGTCAAGATCCGTGTTGAAAAAATCTCGAGTTCTCTGAATTCTCTGAAGAATCTGCGATTCGGATTTCGGATTTTCTTCTTGGATAATTCCCGCACTAAATGCACTTACGCACTTACGCACTATCTATTTCTCTCTCTCTCTCTCTCTCTTTCTTTTCCTCTCTCTCTCCTTCATGTCACGGGTCTCCGGGTAAGACACACGCAACTGTGCTCTATTTCTCACCCTCCTCCGTCACGACGGCGCGCAAACCACCACCCTAATCGGTGTCGTGCAGTGTGTGTGTGCACTTCGGGAGCGGCATAACGTCTCGAACCCCCGGGCGACTCGCGAGTCCGACTAACTTGAGAGAATAAACGGAGATGATGATTCGCCTCGCAGACGACGTCGAGGCCGATCCTGGACAGCACCG
This sequence comes from Cephalotes varians, assembly GCA_037157785.1. Taxonomy (NCBI): domain Eukaryota; kingdom Metazoa; phylum Arthropoda; class Insecta; order Hymenoptera; family Formicidae; genus Cephalotes; species Cephalotes varians. Next base: position 2,291,565 of record JANQDE010000005.1, on the reverse strand, counting down.
AGATGCCCGTAGCGCAAGATGGGTGTGAACCCCGTGGTACGTGCGCGTTGACCGACGGCGGCGGCAGCCCTGCCGACACCGCTCTCTCTCGCCTCTGGAGCAACCCTCCAACCCTCCACGGAGCCGCCTCCAACCCTCGCCACGGAGCGGCGTCAGCGGCGGCAATCCGCGCCGGCGTCGTTCCGTTGGCGGCAATCCCCGGTCTTCGACTTTCGAGCCCTTGCCTCGTATGCCGCAACCTTCACACCGTACTTGCGCTGTAAGGGACACGTAGAGAAGAGTGCAGGGTGCGCTCCTCGCAACCGCGACAATCGCAAATTAGCTTTGGGAATCGTTTCTCGACATCTCGCGATTCTCAGCTAGCGTGATTTACGCACTCTATTTCTGCCTCGCGATAATAAGATTTCCTCGGCTTGTGAGAGCTGTTGCATCTAAAGTCGCCGCTGGCGATATCTATCGTGCGATGAAAATTACGAGAGAATTGAATGTACTTTGCTGTTCTTTACTGCCACTGAATATAAATCTCTTTATGATCTTTTTTTGAAAGACTTTTTTTAACAAAAAATTAAATAAAAAAGTGATTACGCTGTGCCAAATCTTAATTTTCAAATAAAATGAAATCTTTTCGTTCGCTTATTTTCATTAAGATAAATGTCAAAACGTTATAGACAGCCCAAAATACAGCATAATCCATCATGCAAAAATAAAATTTATTTGAAACTGATTATCTCACAGCTATCGACATTAAAAATCATCATAAATTTAAAAACCAAATAAAAAAACGATGCGATATTTGTGATATTTATAACAGCTTGTTTCTCATTGCATCAGATATTTTCAAATGTCACGATATTAAATTCTAAACTCCTACATCTCTTTTCATAAATGTAATTTTTTTTGTTTATTACAGGATAAAAAGTTGATGCGAGGTAAGCTCAGAATTCTAACCAAGTCTTTATTACGATATATAACTAGAATTTCAAATATCCTATATTAAATTCACGAATATAAGATCATTTTCTTTGAATACAATATTGGATCTCTGAGATATTTACACAAGGGGGTTCTATCTCAGAGGGCCGCTTCGCTATGTCGCGAAAGTAGAATAGAAAACTTATATTACGTTTGCACTCCTCTAACTTTCAGAAACCGGTAAAAAATTTTTTTTATTTCGCACACACACACACACACACACACACACAGAGAGATAGAGAGTGATATTACAGATTCAATTATTAACAAATCAATCTTTGCAAACCAAAAATATGTATCTATCTTCTTCTTAACGCAAAATATATTTTACGGAACTCCAATTTACTTCTTCGTATTACGAAAATGCATGCTATTATATTTTCGTTGCGGAAAAATTAATGCAAATAATTCATTAAATTCTTTAAATGTTCAGAATATCTTTCTAAATTAATATCGATATTTGTATGCAAAGTTACGAAACGATCTTCACGAACATTACGCGATAATTTGATGTCTTGACTATCTTTCGAATCTCTCTTTCTCTCTCTCTCTCTCTCTCTCTCTCTCTCTCTCTCTCTATTTTATATATATATATATATGCATTAAGATATGTCACATTTAGAGAAATGAATACGCGTGCATTTTTAGAGATAATTGCAAGATCATGCAACTTTTTTGAATTTTTATTTTAAATTAATTAATATAAAATTTATTATATATCTTATAATAATCTTTTATCGCTTTTTATATATCTTATAATGACTTATAATAAATAATAACTTCTTAAAGGCATCTTTTATACACATATATATATATATAAATATAAATACATATACCTTGCATATATATACCTTAATAATTAAATATTCTCTAGCGCCAATTCTGACTTTGTGATTCCTTTTGCAAACTCCATATCAAAGATAAGTTAGATATTCCAGAGAATTACTTTTATATAAATATACAAATAAAATAGGAATTTTTAAAGAATTTTTATATGATTTTTGTAACTGATATTTATTTATGCCCAAGGAATTGTGAAATTTTTTTACGTTCCTGCAGATTTGCACGTGCACGGAGAAAAAGCGAGATAGAGAGAAGCTGCAAGACCATAAGATCAATATAGGGGATGTTAGTTCGGTAACTGCCTTTCTGGTCTCTCTCTCTCTCTCTCTCTCTCTTTCCTCCTCATCTGCCTCATTCCCTCTTTCTCTGACTTTCTCCAGCTTTCGTCTTATGTAATTGCATTATCGCGGTATCGCCGCACGGAATTAACATCACCCTATTGTCTGCGATCGAGAGTGTTTAACTTCAAGTACGGATTAATAGTAACCAGGCAATCACGAGGCGAACTCAAGTTCTAGTTAAACAAACTCTGCCTCTTACTGCTGAGGCGAGAACTATTTTGGAAATTGAACGAATCACTTGCTTCCAACTCTGATTTAATTCCCAATTAGTGATTTTACGCCGGTGTGCACGTGCGAATTAAACTCTTGAACTGGTGACTACAAATTCGACATAATTTATATATATGTTTCTTACAGCGTATATTTTCTTATTCGTATTTTTTATAATAAATGCAGCGAGCATTTCGAGTTCTAATAAGAAAAATCAAATCCTGGCAAATTGAATGTTTTTCGATATTTCGTTATTCGATATGTATTTCGATTTTTATAATCCATGTGTGTTATGTAAGGATTTTATTATAGACATATTTTTAAAAAATCATTAAATTTTCATATTTAAAATTATAGCTTGCATTACCGACAGATGTGAGATGTCAATAATCTTAACAAGAACAAATGTGTTCAAAAAATTGAACAATTGAAAAATTTTTTGTCGTTTTTTTTATAAAGTCAACCAGTTTTTCTTATAAATTCTTCATTATTGTTTATAATTTAATTGTAGAAAAGGATTTTAAAACCTGTAAAGGCAATTAGAAAAATAGCGTTTTTGAAAAATCGCATTCTGTTGATAAAACAGACGACTTTAGAATTCCCTTAAGGGCTCTCTCTCACACACACATACATGACACAACATAAGACCATCTGAACCAATGAGCACGTTGTATAAATCAATATAAAGTCCTTATGCTGAATCTTCGTTGATCTAAATGGTCTGATCCAAATGCTATGAATATGTATTTTATGTGTAAAGAAATTATAATCAGCATAATTCCATAAAGCGCGTGAAATTTAAAAAGACTATTCTTCATAGTTAGTTTGATTTTTCTCTTTTTCTCTTTAATGTTTAATTATATTTTATTGCAGGTATATAAAAGTATATAAAAAGTTAAATGTAGTGCAACTACAAATAAACAGAGTTATATACGCTAATGACATGAAATTAAATGTAAAAGCATCTCGCGCCAAATTGGCTGTTCAGCAGAAAAAGCAGTTCAATGAGCGCTCAGCGCTTCTTTATTACGATTTGTTTCTACACTTAGATCCAACAAAGAACTAAAAGCAATCATATTAAATAATCAGTGAGCTGTTTTCTCTGCTGTGCGCAACCATTGCCTATGTTCAGCAGAAAAAACGGCTTTGTAAACGTTAAAAATATAGATCTAGAAGAATAGTCCTGTCTCAATTTGAATCTAAAAGTATAATCCAATCAGCGTAAAGCGCTTAGTAAATTGCTTTTTCTGTTGAATGCACACTATTATCCAATGAATGTACTGCTATTCCGGAAAAGCTATACGCTCATTGGATATCGCGCGTCACGTTGTGCATCTAGGGTGCGTTCTGTTTCACGCATATGTGCGCATTCATCTATAGTATATGTAACGTATACTATAGATGAATGCGCGCATAGCGTGAAACGGAACGCATCTCTAGTCTGCTGAAGCTATTACAAGAATTAAATCGGTCATACAGARCAAACGGAAGTGGGAGGTGGGAGGTGGGAGTTGATTGTTTCAAGCGTCGTTTCATGACGTCGAAGTGATAATGCACTCCGATGCGCTCGACGATATGTTTAACGATAACGCACGATCATGTATTATTTTTGACATATGAACCTTGGTTGTCTTCTCTTGGTTATCCATTTTTTTGCGTGATACAGGCAGGATAGGACGCATTGAATCAGCAGGTATGATGCGTTCAGCAACATATGCAATTGTTTGATTTACAAACAAATTGATTCCTTTGTTTTGTTTCTGCAGCGTCATATCAATAATCAATACATATCACCTGACGCTATTTCTGATCTATGTAGACAATATGCTTTTGCATATCACGTTCGTCCTATCTTTTTTTTCTGCTGGATTTGCTACTGTGACGCATTATCAGCCGGAAGCTGTACATCTTTCCTATGGTGGTAAGTTTTATGATATTAATATGTACATAAAATGTAATTTATGTACATTATTAAAATGTAATTTTAAATTTGGCTTTAAAAATATAAACAATGTAACAGGGAAATTATATTCTAAGTGTTTATAGATAATTCTATATTTATTCAAAAGAAATAATATATGTTCTGAATATAATTTTTAGACAATATTCACGATATTGTTGTCACTTGGAGCACAAGAAATGACACAGAAGAGTCAATAGTAGAGTATGGTATAGGTGGGTTTGTTCTACGAGCTAAAGGAAATTCTACTCTTTTCGTCGATGGTGGAAGAGAAAAACAAAAACAATATATTCACAGAGTGTGGCTAAAGAATTTAACGCCCAACAGCAAATACAGTAGGATATATCTCATATATTTCATACTATTTGTTATGCTCAATTGTTTTTGCACTAATAATGAACGTTTGACTATTTGTTGTCAGTATATCATTGCGGTAGCCGTTATGGATGGTCAAATGTATTTTACATGAGAACCGTACCCGATGACTCTACAGATTGGTCACCGCAAATAGTTATTTTTGGTGATATGGGTAACGAGAATGCACAAAGTTTATCACGGTTGCAAGAAGAGACAGAGCGTGGTTTATATGACACTGCTATTCATGTTGGTGATTTTGCTTATGACATGCATACAGATAATGCACGTGTAGGAGATGAGTTTATGCGACAAATTGAATCTATTGCTGCTTATATACCATACATGACTGTACCTGGCAACCACGAAGAAAAATATAATTTTAGCAATTATAGGTAGGAGAGACCAAGAACAAAAGTAACAGATAAATTATATATCATGCCAGTAAATACTGTAGCGTGTCATCGTTTTGAATTATTATTAAGCTATTATTAAAACGAGGGCACAAAAAGAATAAAAACATCAATCGCGAATGTATTTGTTAATATATGTGTTTTCACATCTGTTACATTTGTCTCTAATCTTCTGAATGTTTACTTGTTGCTTGATATACTTGCTATCGATATTTCATATGTGATATGTGAAACGATTTCTCGTAATCTCATTTTTTAATAATCTTCCAGGGCCCGATTTACTATGCCAGGTAATTCAGAAAGCTTGTGGTATAGCTTTAATGTAGGTCCTGTACATTTTGTAGCTATAGAAACTGAAGTTTATTATTTTATGAATTATGGTATAAAACAAATGGTTAAACAATATGAATGGTTGGATAAAGATCTACATGAAGCTAATAAGCCTGAAGCTAGGTACGCTATCAATTAAATTAACCATAATACAACATAATGATGATCGACAGAAGATTTATGATTACAGAGCTCGACATCCATGGATAGTAGTATTTGGACATAGACCAATGTATTGTAGTAATAAAAATGCAGATGATTGTACTAACCATCAGAGTCTAGTTAGAGTTGGATTACCATTTTTAAACTGGTTTGGATTGGAAGAATTGTTTTTCAAACATAAAGTAGATTTACAAATCTGGGCGCACGAACATAGTTACGAAAGAATGTGGCCCATATATAACTTTCAAGTAAATATTGTCTATCAAGTTTATTTTAAGAAAAATATTCACTTGCTACATTCACTAATAAACTGAAAATTACCTCGTAGGTGTACAATGGTAGTTACGAAGAACCATATACGAATTATAAAGCACCTGTACATATAATTACTGGATCAGCTGGTTGCAAAGAAGGTCGAGAGAAATTTATTCCAGATCCACCGGCATGGTCCGCATTTCGTAGCTCAGATTACGGATACACAAGAATGAAGGTGTTCAATAAAACTCATTTGTATCTAGAACAGGTATGATATAAATATGATAAAAACAAATTCTAGAAACATGATTTTTTGTAATCAAATTATAAAATAATTATTTCCGTTTAATAACAGGTATCCGATGATAAGGATGGTGCTGTTTTAGATAGAGTTTGGCTCATAAAAGAGAAACCTTTCCCACAGTATGTAGAAGTTTTTCCTACAAATTAATGTAACAACAATTTAATTTTAATTAACGCCATATACAAAATAACAAAATGTAGATTAAAGACATTTATCGAATCATATTGTTATAGTAAATAAGAAATTTCTTTTACTTCGGCTGTGTATTATATGTGTAATTATATAATTGAATCGAATTTGGTACATATTTTATGTAGCTGGATGTACTACGGTCGAAATATGAATAATAAAATATGTGATATTTACGTTTATGAGCGAATAAAAAATTAGTAAATGCAAAAAACGTATAATGTAATCCTTTAATTGTTAAAATATAAATATATGCATATATATAATTATTATAAGTATATATAATATAGTTTTAATAATATACATATACATATATACATATAAATATATATATGTATATACGTATACACATACAGTATTAGTGTATAAGATTTCATATTTCCATCTTACTCTCATAATTAATCACTATTTAATGATACATAAAGATATATAACGAATAGCCTTGACTGTTTTTTAGGAAACCATTTTTTCCGATTTAAAATTTATTATAATTAGACACGTGTGAGTGTTTCGAAGCTTCACATATCATGTACGACTATATTTCGGATAAAACTCATTCGAGCTGTTTCAATCTTCTATCTCTCTAATTGTGGCTAACATATTTTCAAACTTATGACCTGTTAAATTACCTGTATGCTTTTACATTTCCTTTAAATCAACGAATTCTTGAAGAACGCGAGTTTATCCAAATGATATAGATTAAGTGTTTAATTCCGATAAGTAAAAATAGGATAATGATTGATAATTATTCTATATTTTCATGTTTGCATTGAAATTACATTATTCGCACTAAAAAGTAATCGTTTACTAGGCACTTTAATCACAATTATGCACAAATCATTCTATGTCAATATTGTTAAAGTCTAGCAACGATTTCACTTTTCTGATAACGAATAATGAACAATTTATATATATTTTATTATCTCCATTGGAAAATTATCTTCATACATAATAATAATTACATTTAAAAATAATTTTTCGAGATTATTTAAAAGAATGCAAATTTGCAGACAATGAAAAATATGAGATATGATTTACATGTATGTATACAAAAATCATTACTTTCAAATATATTTTAGAATGTTATTGATTGATTTTGCAGTTCAAAGAGAGATTTTTCCAAATGTCTTATTTCGTGAAAGCAAATAAGTTATGATACAATAGAATAAAGTTACATAAAGTTTTTATCTAAAAGATAAAAACTTCAAGCTGTATTAGAAAACTTAGAAATTGAATGTTTGTTGTTTAAACTTTAACCCTTTCGATACGGCCTTCTCTGCCGCGAAATTCATTATACGATACTGTACAAACCATGCACGTATTTCAAAATGATTAATAAATCATTATCTGTCTAATATATTTTTATTTTTCACAAGAAATTCTATTCTATTCCTGATAAGAAAAGAATATTGAATACATGGAGTAAAGCCTTCTCAAGTGCTGCAATGCTGATAAGATGTATATTATATGCTTATTATTGTAAAATGTGAACGTTATGCGTAGATCTACCATAGTGATATACGGAGGTCGCTTTGTAGCGAGCGAGTATAATCGCCTATAGTATCGAAAAGGTTAAGCTTATGATTCAATGATAAAATATCCAATTACAGCACTATAGTAGAGAATTTAATCTAATGATTTTCTATATGTATGACGCCTCTACTATTAAGTTAATATATTTTGATGGTTGGGAAGTAACGTAGGTGGAAAATATTTAAGCCACAAGTTTTCTTTAAACTTCCTTTTCCAAGCAATTCCAAAAATAGTCAAACATTTGTTTCGAACAAGTGCTCTGATTTCTACAGAATTTTCGAGTACTCGCACATCTCCAATTATCAGTCATAATAATGATAATTTTCATAAGACTAAAAAAGTGACCAATTTATACAATAATTCAATTAAAGCTGACATTTTTACTACATTCAACTTTCACGATGGACAAGCCATTTTCTTTTTCGTTGGCTCTTTGCCAGTTGCAATTTTCTATTTTGGCATTTGCCGTAACAGTCATCTATTGAATTAAAAAAAGATCAGGAACTGCCCTTCCATAAATAAGATAAACGATGACAATGAAGTTGGAAAGTGTCAAGTGCAGCTTTTGTTAAATGAAAGATTACACTTACGATTACCGCACATTCCTTGATGACAAGAAAAAAAAATTATTCAATATTCACAATACATGTCTCTCAAGGAGTTTTAGTTAACTCGATTCAATTAAGAACGTAATTTAATCCCTGTCATATTCCTTCGAGTCTATATGCAAATATTTTAATCGTACTATCTCGATCTAATTTTATAGTATACATTTTGCCATATACAATTTTAATGAATAATTATGTGTATAGGTGTAATATGCGCGCGCACACTTATACGCATAAATCTAATTCTTTCGCCATTGGAGATATGTGACAATCTCTTAAGATGCATAAAAAAAGCATCATAAAGAAAGATAATTTGATTAATCTGCCTATTGGGAAAATTTCAAGCTTTGCAGACAATCGTCAGATACATGTCGTAATTAAATTTTTTTGCTCGAGATTTTTCATGCATGAACCACATCTCATTATATTAATTAAGTGAGACACTTGACACTGTCAGTGATTAATAGAAACAATGGAAGAAGTTGCTGCTGAATGACTTTCCTGGTATGAAAATTGGGGAAAATGTTCTTGTTCTTCTGCTATAGAATTTAAACCCCCTCCACTACCCAAACAGCTCTGATCTGGGGGTGTAAGTTCAACACTTTCGCCAGTAAATTCACTATCAAAATATCGAGTGTCAATATCTGAAGTCACTTGCGGCTTAAAGGGTGGAGGAATTTTCTTTTGGACAAGATCTGTCCAATTGATACATGAGAAAAATGCATGATTCATGATGTCCTTTGCATCATTAGGTCCACCGCCTAATCTTCTACTTGGATCCTTTATTAATAAACCTATAAAAATAGCACAAGTATAAATTTTTTTTCGTTTAAAAACATTTGTAATCATTGAAGCTTATAATACCTACCACCAAGCATATCTCTTGCTTCATTGCTAATCGTCCTAGGAAACCTTACTTCTTCCAATAAAATAAGCGTAAATAGCTTTTCATGATCTTTGTTATAAAAAGGTAATCGACCGCACATCATTTCATACATGACTACACCCACACCCCACCAATCCACAGCTCGTCCATAATCGTTATCTTCAAGTACTTCTGGTGCTAAATATTCTGGTGTTCCGCAAAATGTCTTTGTTGTTCTCCCTACGTTATATAATTAATATCATCAAAACTCTTTATTAATTTTACTCTATCTTTCAGTTTGCGAATAATACAAACCATACGTAATGTCCTCTTTGCATAAACCGAAGTCAGCAATTTTAATATGCCCATCTTTATCCAAGAGGAGATTTTCCAATTTGAGATCACGGTATATAATGCCTTGCGAGTGCAAGTAACCTAAGGCCGATATAATCTCTGCACCATAAAATCGAGTACGATCTTCGCCAAATACTCGTGATCGACTTAAATGGAAAAATAATTCGCCACCATTTACATATTCCATAACAAAACACAGCCTGTCCGCCGTTTGAAAACTATATTTTAAAGACTGAAAATTTGTGAATATGTTTATTACATCATAATGCAGCAAAATTAATTCTACAAAATAAAAAATTGCAAAAAATATCTAATGATAATATTTAATAGTAATATACATATTAAGTATTCTACATACGATTAAAAAAGGATGATTAGTAGTACGTAATACTCTGTTTTCAGTAAGTGTATGTGCCACTTCATCTTTACGAATGATAACCTCCTTTCTTAAAATTTTGATAGCGTACAAATGTCCTGTTGCTTTTTCTCTACAAAGAATTACCTTTCCAAACGTTCCTTTCCCCAAAACTTTTAAAAATTCAAAATTTTCAAGTGTCTGAAACAAACATGGAACAACCTACCTCATTACACACAAACGGCATCGTTACATATAAAATGAAATTGTAAATAAAATTTTTTGAATAAATGAATAAATTGATTTAAGAAAGTCAATCTTCTTTGTATTTATTTTCCGTATATTTATATACTTTGTATTATATGTATATTTATCAAAATGAATAGTATCTATGTATGATCATAACGGCATGACTCATAATTGAATGTGTTTTTTCAGAAAAGATATGATAATCTAGCCAAATAATTAGAAATACAAAATTTAATAACTTACTACTTTCTTTTTGCCAGTACTTTTACTACTTGAAGTTCCTTGGACACTGAACTTTGCTGATAATTCATCGATACTACCACAGTCTATATCAGACGATACAACACCTAAGGAACTACAAGAGTCAGACCTAGCACCTACTGACGATTCCATATCAACATCCTCTGAGGAAGAAGATTGTTGCATTTGTGGTTGTTCCTGCTGTTGATTTTCTTCGCTTGCTAACCTATCTGCTACATATCTGTAAGGAAATATAACAAAGATTAGATGAGCAAAATGAAGCATCAAAGAATTTTGGAGCCCGAAGGATCGCTGTAAAGTCAAACCTGATTGCTGCTACCCAGTCTTCCCTTTCTTGCTCCGTTTCTACATGAAACGTCCTTTCGATTACGGTTGTCCACTGGAGGCCTCTGATAACAAATGTATAGGGTTTAGGTCTGTCCACTGACATTATTTGGCACCCACGTACTGTAAAGTTATTTAATGGCTGGGTAGATGTTTGCGCAGCCATCTGTGGATCAGGCTTCGCCTTGAACCCAACCAGCGTACCATCGTCTCTCAAGACAAAATACCTTGACCTCCAATTTTTAATGTGTTCTCCTATAAAAAAATTATTATGCACTTTAATTCTGTACATGTAAATACTTGATTAGGAAAATTCAACTCCAAAAATAAGTCTTTAAATGCTTGCTCTTTAATAAATTATGGCTCAATTCTTACCTAAGGAACATTGTTAAATATCCAATCAATATATTCAAAATACAAAATAAAAAAGAAAAAATTTATGATAGCAAATATGATTAACGAAAAGTCTAATATAAGAAAATTTTATCTAATTTTTCCGAGACACTACGCTCCCATGTTTCATTGCAAACGCGATCGTTCTTGAAGTAACGAAAAAACACAACTTCTCATTTCCATAAAGATGTAAAAACGAGACTTGGTTTTCACGTGGACGTGGGCGCAGATTTCCATTGACGTTCATCATTGGAACGAGCGATTCGCGCGAAAATGATTTCGCGAGGGGCGGAAGGAGAGACGCTCAGTGGATTTGGAAGTTCGATATCATCTCTTCTGCGTTACACGTTCGACGACAGGCAGCGGCATGCGATCTAGCCCGCGCGTGACATACGCTCGCGCGTAACCACGTAGGGAGGAGCGTATGACAGTCGGAGCCCCGGGTTCCGGTAAACATTACGCAAAAACGTAAATATTATGGCTATACCGCGTTTTTGGAGCCAGCCTTCTTTAACGATACGTTGACCGCCGCTGCCGCTACCGCTGCCGCTGCCGCT
>JANQDE010000005.1:2229537-2278983 GCA_037157785.1 Cephalotes varians | reverse complement strand
GGGGGATTCCTAAGTCGTCTACAGACGATTTAAAGCTTACTACACTTATTAAGCGATGTCTACAATGAGATTTTAAGCCTTAAGCCGTAAGAAATTAACCAATCATAATCAATTTTTCTCCTCGTATTCGATTGTGATTGGTCAATTTCTTACGTCTTAAGGCTTAAAATCTCATTGTAGACATCGCTTTAGATCGGTTCTACAATAGAGTCGCAAATCGTAGGCCGCAAGAAATTAACCAATCATAATCGACTATTCTTTTCATAGGTCTGTTTTTTATTTCTGCACTCTCTGAACTGGTGCACACGGTGCAATAAGTTGAAGTGAAGTAAACATATGTTTATTTCACTTCAACTTATTGCACCATGTGTACCAGTTCAGAGAGTGCAGGAATAAAAAACAAACCTCATATTTGATTGTGATTGGTCAATTTCTTGCGGCTTAAGACTTACGACTCTATGGTAGAACTGGCGTTAAGCGATGTCTACAATGAGATTTTAAGTCTTAAGCCGTAAGAAATTGACCAATCACAATCGAATATGAAGAGAATAATCGACTATGATTGGTCAATTTCTTGCGACTTAAGGCTTAAATTCTCATTGTAGATACCGCTTTAATCCTGGTCTAGAATAGGTATAGTAAAGCTTTAAGCCGTAAGAAATTGACCAATCACAGTCGATTATTTTCTTCAAAATCGAGTGATTGGTCAATTTCTTAAAGCTTAAGGCTTACTACATCTAATTGTAGACTGGGGCTTATAGACCGGAATTAAATCCGACAAATTTGTCGACAAATAAAAATGTACCTAAATACTATGATTGGAACTGCCTTCCCATGCGGCGTAATTTGCGTACCTTGCGTCAACCAATCAAATCGTCTCAGCTACGCAAGGTTTGCAGACGATTCGACTTCGTTACATATAGTTTCAGGATAATAGTTTCGATCCATCTTGTTTATCTACAAGAATTCTGTCGATGACAGTTAGACAGCAAAATAAGTAAAAATGGCGGTCACCATGGACTCTGTGAGAGAAAAAGCGCTTCAGGATTATCGAAAGAAGCTTTTAGAACATAAAGAAGTTGAGTCACGTCTTAAGGAAAGTAAGATACTTTCTTCAATATTATAAATTTTATCTAATAAAATTTTATTTACAAAGTGTATATATCGAAGGTTCATAACCTTTCACGTTTCCTTTATTAAGCTTCTTTTATTTGATATTTTATTTTTAGATATGTTTTTCTCGTGATATTATATTAATATATTTTTTTGAAATTTTTTGTAGTTTATATCTTATAATTAATTTAGTTTAAAAATATGATTATAAAATCCATATATACTTTCTAGTGAGAGAACACCTCAAGGATCTGACAAAGCAATACGATAAATCTGAAAATGATCTAAAGGCGTTACAAAGTGTTGGACAGGTATGTTATCAAAATGTAATAACTAATTTCTTTGTTGTTTTTATTTCATAATCTTTATCTTATAGATTGTTGGAGAAGTATTAAAACAACTTACAGAGGAGAAGTGTAAGTGATCACATTGAAGTAACGTAATATGTATTTTGCTTAATTCTAAAGATCGCTAAAGATTTTTAGTTTTATTACACTGGTATTTCATAAGAACAAAGAGACTATATTTAATATAATAAACATATATCTTGTAAATTTATAACTAAAATATAAATTAATATCTAAAATAAAAAAATAATGTATTTAATTTGTTGTACAGTTATAGTGAAAGCAACAAACGGTCCACGTTATGTTGTCGGATGTCGGCGTCAATTAGATAAAAATAAACTAAAATCTGGAACTAGAGTTGCTCTAGATATGACAACTCTTACTATTATGCGCTATTTGCCACGCGAGGTAAAAAAGCTCGCTAATTTTTAAATAGATTCTTAAATAGATTGGTTTCTAACTAAATCCTTAAAAATTTATATTGCTTTTTAGGTTGATCCATTAGTTTATAACATGTCTCATGAAGATCCTGGCGATGTGACATATTCTGCAATCGGTGGTTTGAGCGAACAAATACGCGAATTGCGAGAAGTTATAGAATTGCCATTATTAAATCCAGAACTTTTCCAAAGAGTCGGGATCACTCCCCCTAAGGGATGTTTGTTATATGGTCCTCCAGGTACTGGCAAAACATTATTGGCAAGAGCTGTTGCCAGTCAATTAGATGCAAATTTCTTGAAAGTTGTTTCGAGTGCTATTGTTGATAAATATATTGGAGAATCAGCTAGATTGATTAGAGAGATGTTCAATTATGCTCGTGATCATCAACCTTGTATTATATTTATGGACGAAATTGATGCTATTGGTGGGTATAAGGTAGAAATAAAAAAATATCAAAATTATAGGTATTATTGATATTAATTTATATATAAATATATATAGGTGGTCGCAGATTTTCTGAAGGGACAAGTGCTGATCGAGAAATCCAGAGAACCTTGATGGAATTGTTGAATCAGATGGATGGATTTGATTCTTTGGGTCAAGTTAAAATGATAATGGCTACAAATAGGCCTGATACCTTAGATCCTGCATTATTGCGACCAGGAAGACTGGATAGAAAGATCGAAATACCACTTCCTAATGAACAAGCTCGTTTAGAAATATTAAAGATACATGCCTTGCCAATTGCCAAACATGGTGAAATTGGTAAGAAATTTATTCATCTGTATTTTACATTTTAAATATTTCGTTTTTACGTATTTTTACAACATAAATATTTGTATATAGATTATGAAGCTGTGGTTAAACTCTCTGATGGATTCAACGGCGCTGATTTAAGAAATGTATGCACAGAGGCTGGCTTGTTTGCAATACGATTAGAAAGAGAATATGTAATACAAGAAGATTTTATGAAAGCTGTCAGAAAGGTTTCTGACAATAAGAAACTCGAATCGAAACTAGATTATAAACCTGTATAATTCGATGTGTACCATCATTTTATATTTCAAAAATAATATTAGATGTCTACTAATTTTTGTATGATCCAAGCTGGATCGTTCAATATTGCCTTGCTACAATTTTTATTTTCTGTAATAAAATTATATGTCTGTAAAAGTTTATTCAGCGTTAACATATTAGCAAATTTGTATGATACAATTAATAACATTGGCACAGTCTAAGACCATTGATTGTAAAATAAATATACACCTTTATTTCTTTGATTTTGCTCGATTATTGCAAATGTTTATTTGCACATTTTACAAAATACTGAACACGAGTGTTATTGTATGTATAACATTTGTAAGAATGATATAATCTACTCTGTATTGCCTGCAAGACGAATTTTCTTCCTTTCTTGATATTCCTGCGCATTGTCGTATTTTCTTTTATATAAGACTGGAAACAAGTTTCGTTTAACGATAGTATTTTTCAAGATTTGCCAGGACGTATCGAGACGCTTGATTGTGGAATTTAGAGCATTATGAATTAGGAATCTATCGTTTTCGAATTTATATACTTGCAATCCTACATCCGTTAATACCCACAAATTTTGTTTGTGTAAAAGACATTCCATAGGTTCAGCTTCCACAGTTATAGATTCCAAATAATTTGCTTTTAACTGTGTGTTATTGTCACCGCTAATCCTATAAACTAACAATATTTTACTACTATAAAAACTTATTATAATTAAAGATTCTAATTTAGTCAGATAAGATACTCTGAGATATTTGACAGGCAGTATATCTACAGATTCGTCACAATTACAGTCACGGAGATCTTGATTAAATTTTTCTATGTCGCATTTTGATATCTTATCGCAAAAATTTACAGACATCAGTTCACTTCCACACTTGTAGTCCCACAGTTTGAAGACCCCGTCACCACCACACGATATTAGGATGCTCTTTCTGTGAGGCAACTCCGAGATATTCGTCACGAATTTTGCATGTCCTAGACAATAAGATACAATGTTGTAGCAGTTCGGGAACATGGAAACTCTTATTTTCTCGTCTCTGTCAGTTGTTAGAACGTATTTCATATCTTGCGTGATGAGTACATCGAGGAGCATCGATAAGTGTCCCAAGATCAAGGTTCCAGTCTCTGTTGGACCACTGGTGGAAAATAGATAGGCGTCTCCGGCCTTATCTGCTATTACGATATCGTTGTTCGGTGAGAATCTCACTCTGCTTGCAGCCCTGGTGAGTGTTCGATTCGACAGGAGCCTCAGATCCTTCGTCTCGTACAGGCACAGTTGTTTGCGATTCGTGCATACCACAAAATATCTCCCATCCTCGGAAAACGCCAAAGACGTTATCATGTGATAAGCCTCGATATCCACATTGTTGTGCACGTCTATTTTCTTTTCCGACTCCAGATCAGGCAAGATTATCACGTTTTCGGTGTTGTTGTCAACATCGTGTATTATTACGCGTTCGTTATTGCACAGCGCTACATATGATTCGTATACGGAAAAGCTCATGGTTGTAACGCTTGTGAAAAAAGATTTCAAAATAACATCATTTCAGCATCAAAGTACAAGTCTCTAACGACGCTCAGTACAACACGTGTACCGATATAACCTGACCTCTGCGCAGATGATGTAGCGACTGTAAAGTATTTTGTGCTGCTGGCGCTTCATTGCGAGAACCAATCACCGGGACACAGGTTTAGATCACGTGATCAAAGTATTTTCTTTGCATCAAATGTCGTTTGCTTAAAAAAAAAAGAAGTATAATGGTTACATGCAAATGAAAAGAAAAGTAGATATAAAAATTACATTTCACTTGCATTTTTTAAATAACATACAGCAGCAATGGTCTGATTATTTATTCTATTTATTTACCTGAATCCAAAGCCTTCTGTCAAGCAGCTGCTCAACCAGCACAAAAACTCGTCTGAAGCTAAGCTAGCAACAGCCACCAGCACTAACTATCGTTGCGGCAGCAAGCATGCAAATCCAACTAACAATCCAGCAAAAAAAAGCATTATATGTCATAGACTTTAGTTATAATAATTAGCTATAAAATTCGTGTTTCCATCAATCGCTAATTTCCCAGCAAACAAAAATGGATTGAAATGAATTAAAAATTTTAATCCATTTTAATTCATTTGAACAAAATATAGATTGAAAAAATAGCATTTACATCATTTCAATCCTATGTCATGGACTAAAATGAATTGTATGACTCGAGTAACTTTTTTTTGGATTTAAAAAATAGAAATCTTTTTGTTTTAATCCCGCGTGAGATTAAAATTAATAGTCTGCATTTTTTTTTTAATTGAAAAGAATAAGAATCGCTTTGTTTCTATCCCTTCATATTAAAATGGATTTTAAAAAATTCGGAAATTTTAATTGGATAAAAACGGATTCAAAAGATCAAAATCTGGACTTGAAAAATCACGAACAAAACGAATTCATTTCTGTCCATTTCAATTCATTTTCTTTTCATGCGTGTATACTTTCGACAGTTTCAATGATCGATCGCGTATCATCGCTTTTCCTAATCGTCTGATTTCCTAATCGTAACTTGTCTGTGAGTCAATCCTACGAAATTAGCATTCCATCGTTGCATTTTTGAACAATGACGAATTCCAATGATAAGCCATTAGTCGATTAGTCGCATCACGCACATCGAAAGGAAATGCTGGTTTCCGCCTCCCACCGCGCGATCCGGTTCGGTCAGATTCGGCTTCGGTCGGGAAATCGGTTAACGGTTGTTCCGTCACGCTTGCGTCCTCGTGAGTTTCCGAACGCTCCAGCTGCGCCGCCGAGTCGAGTCGTGCACGAGTGCGCGGAGCGGAGCGCGATCGCGTCTATTTGTGAGCCGGGAGTTTATAGCGCGAACACGTCGTGCCGACGGTAGAAGCGGTCCCCCGTATTTGTTCCTTATTTTTCCGCGTCACGTCGAACATGATAAAAATCATTCGACGGACGACGACGCGCCGAACGTAGGCGATCCCGGGGCTATAAATATTCGAGACAAACCGGCGCGGCGGGGATTTAAATTTGGAATCGTATCGAGCGGCGCGGCAACGCAACCGGCTCGAGGGGTAGGACGAGGACTATTTTAAAACGATCGGGAAGGCGGTTTTATGTCGGTTTCGATACGACACGCACCCGACGCGTTCGCGATCGACGTCAACGAGGATCTGTTTCGCGTAATCCGTCTTCGTCGCAACCGCCGTCAATATGGGGATAATACTGTCCAGATTTCAGGTGAGTACCGAGCGGCCGAGCGTGTCGTGGTACCCTCTCTGACATATCGTTGAGGTTAGCACCAGCCGTGTACGGCGTCCGCACACGCACTCGTCCGTCCGCGGCCAAACGGACGCCGAGCAATATTTCTAAATGTCATTCATGGCCTATTTATAGCCGTGAATCCGTTCGGATGACGACAGGTCCCGTAATCGCGCAGATTGCGTTAACCTTGGCGCGAGGCAACAATGCCTCGGATCCTTTTTTTCCAAACGTAAAGATACGAGACGACACGTAGCCAGCCGTACGATTATGTATCTTTTTCTGGCATCTTTTTTAAGGTGTCACGTATGTACGAGTCCTTGGGTTTCGTCGTGCGAGGCAACTTCTCCGGTGCCCACCATTGTCATGAGTAAACAAAAAACGGACGATAAATTTATTCCGCAGGGGTATTGTGAAAGACCCAAACATTAATATTTAATGATGAACTTTGTTCTAATTTAGACGCCTCGAGGGAATTATATTACGGATGCATGAGCGATATGCGATGTCACTTTGTAAATTATAAAATCACATTATTTTTTTTTTCTATTGTTTTATTTATACTTTTGAATTTTTAGTCATAGCATGTCTGTTGAAGGCCTGCTCCATAAATACAAAATGTGAAGAAAATATCTTTTATAAATCTTATTTTCCCAGAGAAAGTCTCATTTTCTCAATGCTCAATTTAATATTTCATACAACAATTACGGAAATGTTAAATATTGCAGAAAAATTTGAGCTACAATTTTATATTTTTACAAAAGATTTATTCTTTATTGTTATTGTGATTTATTAAACATCCTGTATATATAAAAGAATATATTTATATGATATTTTATAAACAGGCGTTATGACGTAAAATATAAATATGATTTTCAGAAAAAGAAAACAACTATTGAAATTTTGGAGAGTCTAGATGCGGTAAGTATTATTTTATTGTTACTACATGGATATGTATTATAAGACGGTATTATATAACTACCTATTTTAACAGCAAATCAAGGACATCCAACAATATGGACAGACTACGGAACAGAGACACAAGAAGATAGTAGGAACTATCATCATTTATGGAGTTGTCCTTTATATTATGATAGCATTCATCTTTTACTTTTGCTTCTTCCCAGCTTCGTTGTACGATCAGATCTTTTATATAACACCATTACTGTTTTTCCCGATTTTGTAAGTATGCAAGTACGAAACTTGCTGATTATAATCGTACAATGTATGGATTTTTTTTGATAGAAAATGTGATCAAGTACATTTTTCTTCTAGAATACTTTTAACGAAAAAAATGGTTTCATGGTATTATAATCGTAAGATTACCCACAATCAAGAGAAATTGTCTACGATCATAGCAGAGAAAAAAAAGATATTAAACGAAGTTACCGAAACGGAGACGTATAAGAAAGCTAAAGAAATATTATTAAAATTTGCACCAGACGAATTAACCATGTCACCTGTGAGTAGACTTTTGTTTTTGTGTTTAAATTTAAATATTTAAATATTTAATGATCATATAATGCTAATACATAATGTATGTAATAATAAACAAATGTATGTAATAAGCAAAACTTAAAAGAAGCTAAAAAACATGTAATTTATATTTTACCTCATTTTGCACTATTTTTTTTTATAAGTTTGATTTTTTATCATTTTGACTCATTAAATTTTATTTCTTTCTTTACAGTTAACTCCAAAGGTTTGTACTTCAGAATTCGTAATACTCACA
This sequence comes from Cephalotes varians, assembly GCA_037157785.1. NCBI lineage: Eukaryota > Metazoa > Arthropoda > Insecta > Hymenoptera > Formicidae > Cephalotes > Cephalotes varians. The sequence continues at coordinate 2,271,053 of JANQDE010000005.1, read as the reverse complement.
AGTAAAAGTATAAGAATAAAACATAACGATGATGGCAAATCTTTTTGAGAAAATGAAATAGAAGCTATATTAAAAATATATTTTTTTTTAATATGTAATATAAAATAAAACAAAAAATTAATGATTCTGTTTTTAGCTTACTCAAAGGATGTCGGTACCATCTGAGACACCTCGGCGTCCTACGCCACAGGCTGTAATATCTCCTCTACCTACTGAATTAAGAAGAAGAATTATAACGACTCAAAATCATCCACAAAATGCACAGATTGGTGTATCTGCTTCTGGTCAAGCAACGCCTAGCATTAGACCAATTAATCAACCTTCAAATTCTCCTTTCCAGTCTAGAGTAATTAATCCTGCAGCTGTAGGTTTTCGTAAGTAAATATGTAATGATTCTCAAAAATACATATATTTTATAAAGTATATCACATATAAGTTCATTAATCATATGAAGATAATTGATGACTGCATATGACTTTAGGATCACCATTACCACGACCTGTGTTGCCACAACAAAGAACAGTTATTGATCGTTTGGTTGATTATTTAGTAGGTGATGGTCCTTCAAATCGCTATGCTTTAATTTGTCGGCAATGTGAATCCCACAATGGAATGGCTTTGAAAGAAGAGTTTGAATATTTTGGTAAGATGTTTATTTTTTTTGAAGAGAGTTTTTCTTCCGAAATATATTTTAACAGACGATATAAACATATTTTTGCAGCGTTCAGATGTTGTTACTGTGGTTTCTGGAATCCTGCAAGAAAGCAAAAACCTTCTGCTCCAAAATTAGATTTTGATAACCCTGCTACAGCTTCAAATACCCAAGCTAATCTATCTCATAATACAGACGAAGAGACAATAAAACTTACTGAGCTGGAAACATGTACACATTCAGATACAGGTATGATTTCTTATTTTATTCAAAGCTAATATTTCTCGGCTCGTATTTTTTAACGATAGTTACTATTTTAAAAGGGCCAAATAAACGAGCAATTACAAGATCGAGTAAATAATTGTTTATTAATACCTTTATAAAGATAACTTGATGAGTACGTTTCGGCTTTACTTAGCCTTTATCAACCCATTAACATTAACATTAATTTAAAATAGTAGCTATGTTATTTTATTATTATATTGATTTCTCTAGTAATTTTAATCTACTTGCTGCTACAATATTTTTTATCTGTAATATGAAAAATATATATGGATGCTAGAAATATCAAAATTTGTGCAATTTTTATCTTTTAGATTCAGATATTGAAGTAGTTGAAAGACCAGGAGAAACATCTGACACTCCTGAATCAGAAATCAAGGAATTATTAGATGAGAATGAATCTGATAAAATACAGTCGTAGCGCTCATAATTTTTCTATTTGAATAAGTAAAGGCAAAAAAGGATATTTATAAATCAGAATTTCAAGTAAGTTCAAAATTTGATAAAAATTAAGTAAGCAAGAAAGGTAACGTAAATGAAGGAAATAAAATAAATTATATAAAATATGTTGACTTTTTTAACACATTGAGAGAAATGTAAATGAAAATATCTTTTTAGATCATAGATATAATTGTCAATTGAAACGTTGCTATTTGATCGTTGAAAATCGTTGCTATAATTTAGAAGTAACAAATATTATATGATTGTTGGTAATATACGTAATGAAACCTATAGACTTTTCTTACCTAAGTTTTGATTACATAGTATTTGTAAGACAATTTGTGGAAAATGTATGAGAATTCCTACACTTATGCGATTATAAACGATCATTATCATTCCAAATCTTTATTTGCCTAGCATTAGTGTTATTATCGAATGCAAAAGGCTGAAATAAGAGCAAGCAAATCATTAGTCTAATTTTTGTTTTTTTTAATATCGTAGATTTCATAGAAATATTTATATACAACAATATTTATATGAAATTGCGTTTCGTTTTTAGTTTTTGAGGCACAATTTAATCAAATGCAACAAAATACTTAAGCATTGCATGCATGTGAAAAGTTCATGTTGCACATCAATTAATAATGTATTTTTTATAAGACTGCCTATCTTATCTGCAGTGGCATACACAGATCATTATTTATATTAGGCTACAAATTCTTTTTAGAAGTTACGATTTTTCCTTCTTACATCTTAAGCTCAACCAATCATGCCTTTTATCTGAATACTATAGTTTTATATATTGCTTTATTAAACGAAAAATGAACTGCGTTCTAGCATATACTTACTTATTTAACTAATAGTTTAGATATATAAGGCTACTATAAAACACGAGTTTTAATATGTAAACATCTTTTGGAAAGAAGAAACGAAGAGAAAGAGATGCATTTTATAACAGCATTATTTTTTGCATGCAAAATTATTTAACACTTAGATAGCTTCTGGCTTTAAATAGCATCGTCATAATAAAAATCTGAGAATGCGCTCTATATTGTATTACTTATGATTATACTCTACTGTGATTCTAGATAGGCTAATGAAACTCATGATTATTGTATCAGCTCGAATTCGATCCTAACGTAAATTGTAAAAACTATGAATGTGATTGTTTCTAATTATATTGTATTTTTTGCTTCCTAAATGAGGAATTATACTGTTTTAGCGTGATAAATTTGTATGTAGAAGAAATATTTAAGCAATTTGAAAATTGGATATAATACAGTTTTAGATAGAATTCAACTAGTTTCCTTTTTTCGCCTTATCCGTAGTCGATACTGCCAACAATAATAGATCTGCAATAATGCAATGTTTTATTCCATTCAAGTAATATTAATATTAATTTATTGTACGTTTTAATTATCCTGATCTCTGATCTCGTGTCTGTTAGAATTCCCGCGTTTTGATGTATCATTGCCTTAGTTATTGCGCATGTGCGAGAAATTCGATGCGATTCTCAATGCAGCTTCATTCAACGAATAGAGCAGATCCATGATCGTTTAAGGTTTGTCGCGTCCCAACGTGCTCCTATTTGCTCTATAATACGTTATGTATATTATAGAATGGACATTGTTGGAGCAAATAGGAATATATTTTTTCTTTATTTTATGATTGATTCTTATCTTTAATTATTCGTTGGATTTAAATATAGAAACCCAGTAAAGAATTACTGATCTGCTTTGTCTGCTGAACGCAGACGATGTGAACGAGTCATAAGAACGCACGAGATCCTTCAGCGTCGTTCTGAAAATCATCATTCTGTGCTCCTGCAAAGCTTCTCATGTAAATCGGCCTCGATTTCTGCGATAAAAATAGTGCCCGTTCATCGGCGGACCACCGTTCGAGGTAAATCAAACAATTTTTACGCCATCGTAGCATAATTCGTCGAGAGATGCATATATATCGCGAGATCGGATGCCGTTCTTGATGCCCGCGCTAATAGTATCATGTGATGTATCTTATCGTCATTGATATATCGACGCGAACGTGACGAGTCCCGCGAGTCTTGTCTCCGCCAATTTTTACCGTGTCCGCGCACAATGAGATTTCTCGATGGAACGTCGATTTAACGTGGTGACGAGACGTGGTATCCGCAATTAGTGCGCCGTAACGAATCGCGGGCATTAGGTAAAAGTCACAATCAAAATGAATCGACCTTATTAAACTGTTTCTCGGGCTGCTCTGACAGACGCCATGATGTCCATTTGCATGTAATATTTGTGTGAAACTTCGCGCCGATCGTCGTCCGTCGATGTGACTCCACATCGTATAACGTCGAATGTCTATTTCTCATTTCCGCATTTCGCGCGAATCTGACCACTGCTGAAAATAATCTGATTTTTCTAGACGCGGTTTAGGTGGGGTCACGATCTATCGACTTCTGCACGCGATAGCTTCCAATGTTTAATTTCGACGTGTTCTCTTCGCAAAGATCTCGCTTCTTTGTACAAAGAGTAAGAATCTGATAATATATTTTTCTAGGTCAGTAAACATGCCAGAATTGACGGAGCTTGACAAAGCGGCGAGTTCGGAGCCTACCAAGGTGGAATTGGTAGGTATCGGTTCTGCGACCGACTCCGACTCGGACGACACTATACCGGAATTAGAAGATGCCGGCACTCCCGGTACCGTCGGTTTTCCCGGCACAACGGTCACTGGACTTCCCATCGATATGGTGTCCAAGGCCAAGCAGAGTCGTGGTGAAAAGAAGGCCAGGAAGCTCATGAGCAAATTAGGATTGAAGCCGGTATATAAACTATTTAATATTTTAATAAATATATTTTGTCTCTGAAATATATTACAATGCTCTTTTACTCCAAATTTTTCTCTTTTTAATCAACCTTTTATAAACTGAGACATATGTGAGATGATGATCTCGAACTCGAGACTTGCCAGTTAGGAATCTTATATACGCTTCTATTACATTAAGCCACATATCCTTCAAAATTTATATTTAAGACAATAATTTTGCTTTATTTATTGTGCACAGGTGCAAGGAGTCAATAGAGTGACTATTCGTAAATCAAAGAATATTCTATTTGTTATAAACAAACCAGATGTTTTGAAGAATCCAGCATCAGACACGTATATAGTGTTTGGTGAAGCCAAGGTAAAGAACACAATTATGACTGCAATTAATAATAAATATCATGTATTTATTGAACTCCTTGTTTCATGATGATTTATTGAGGTTTCGCAAATTGTAAGAACATAACTAAAAATGTTGAAAATACCTTGGCAGACTGATAATTAACAATTATTTGTTACTATATAAATATAAATTATTTAATATATATTTTTATACATATTACTGATTTTCTTTATAGATCGAAGATCTCAGTCAACAAGCTCAAGTTGCAGCAGCTGAAAAGTTCAAGGAACCACCAGTTATACCAGCCACTGAAGCTGGTGGCAGTACTACGGTAAGATACATATTTGTAACAATTAAAAAATAACTAAAAGATTCTATGATATAATATATTGGAATTTTCTTATTATCTGTTTGATTTCTTATTATATATTTGTATTTATAGAACAAGATATCTATTTGGAAATATAATTAATGTGTAATATTTCTTAATATTACTTTTTTTACTTTGTTGTATTAGGTTGTTGCTCCTATACAAGAAGAATCTGAAGAAGAGGTGGATGAAACCGGCGTAGAGGAGAAAGATGTTGATTTGGTTATGTGTCAAGCTAATGTATCACGAGGGAAAGCTATTAAAGCTCTTAAGAATAATCAAAATGACATCGTCAATGCTATCATGGTAAGTTTCAAATATATGTTTACGTATTCGTGTTTTACACCTTTAAATACATAACTACGTGATGATCACTTCAAGAGTTTCGCTTATACACTTTTATTATCAGAATAAAAATTATGTTGAATATATCTTGGCAGACTGATTCATTTTCTATCATCAAACTGTAATCGATAGATACACGAATTGATGATTTATCTGCTTATTTTTTATTTTCAGGAATTGACAATGTGATAGAGCTGCTTAGAAGTAAGATGTACTACATGATTGCTCCGAGATCACAATTTCATTATAAGTGTCAGAAAGCGTCGTTCTTTTTTTTTATTTTGTTGAATTAAGAGAATAAGTCACGATATTGTAAGAAACCTGGTCACATGGATTAATCTGTAATTATCTCAAAAAATTGAATCGCCATGTATATACGAAATTCGTGTAAAAGAAAAGATAAATACATTAAGATGACTATATTTTTCGATTTTTTCTTACGCATTAAAAAGGCATATTAAATCGATATTAGTATTTTTTTAGTACTTCTGTTCGTAGGCAACTTATCGACAATTGTATGTCCATTCATAATGACAGAACATATATTTTAATATAATTTTTAGTTGTGTAAAAATTAATTCAAGGATCTGATTCCTGGAAACTTTTTTTGATAATTTCTGTATTGATTATGTCATATTCGAAGATCATTTTTACTTCAATAATTTGTGTAAATTAAATAGAAGTTTGAAATATTATGCTTAAAAGGCTGGCATGTTAACAGAATAAATGCATATATCGTGTTTTAGTTATTAGTGTATTTGTTATCGTGTAGCTCTAGTTCTTTTTTATGTGCTTAAATTATGAATAAGAACATTATATTATATGCATTACTTTTATATGCATTACATATATGCATTATTTTAATGCATCTTAACAATTACACTTTATTATTATTGCGATGACATGTAATCGACTTTGCATCTGCAAATAGTATAATTCGACCAACAATAGAGTATACAATCATTTCACAAAAATTTCTTTAGGACTTAACACAGCTATAACACCAAAGTCTAAATTGCAAATATCACAAACGTCGTACCTAATTTTTATATATTAATCTTTTACGAATCTAACATAACTAGTAAAATATTGGACGGTAATCTTTGGATAAATATTAATTTATTATTCGTTATTTATATTTATAATTTGGTAATTACTGCTAATAAATTATTACTAGCGTATCATATTTTCTAAAATTGCTTTGACACATTTTCTTTTTATTAAACTTTTTCATACTTTAATCATCATCAATTTTAATCATAGATATTACGTTCTTTATCGTATTTATTACAGTATCAAAGACATGATGCTCGTCCTGTTTACAAGAACAAAGGTCGCTATTTGCATCTACTCGTTCAATATCTGTGCCATTTTTTAACAAAGAGCGGACCGCGTCAATCGATTAAATGATTTATTATTTACTGTAAAATTCAGTTATCATATGATATAGATATACTTGTCACGTAAACGCTAATAATGCTTTCGAAACGTGTATTTTGCAAATCTTGTTCGGCCGAGAATATATCGCGCGAATAATCATCGTACCGATTATATATTTTTAAATATTTTTACAATTTAATTTTGCATATTAACTTGTAGTGCGAAATAATAACCGCCACAAGAGACGATCGTCTATTTATTTCTCGAAATGCGGAAAATGCATTGAGATGGCTCTAGAAATAAAACGCGGAGTCGCGTGAAGTTGACCGCGCTAGAAACAAAGTTCCATTTTAACTACATTCACGTTTCATTTGCAGAACGCGCTTGACGCGGGATGGATCGGCTCCGCGCCGGAACGAATGGCATCACGATTTATCTAATTGGTAAGCGAAAAATGTGTATCAATCTTACATCTGACTATCGCATGATATAGATTCGATACGCGTATGCTGATAATTCATTCGAACGCGTAATATTCATTCGATCGAAGATCAAGACGTATAAGCGCCATCGCGTCGCTTTTGGCGCGCAAAGTTGATTGCGCGGGAGAAGTCGCTTCGCCTATTAATTGCGTTCACTTTTCATTTACAGAATGCGATGGACACGGAATGGATCGGTTCCGAAGCGAGTGGCATTGCGACTCATTTGGTAAGCGATACATATATTAATCCAGCATTTATTTTTTTAACCATTTGTGGTTAATCAAAAGTTATGTTGAGTATGGATTAAATAATACGACAATGTAGGCTGCGTTCCGTTATTCACTGCGAGTATTGCAAATAACATTTCATCCTTATTGTTCACCAAATGTTAAACAAGAACAAAATGCTATTTGCAGTGAATAACGGAACGTAGCCGTAGAATGGATAATCATCCATCGATATTCAGCTGACTTTCTATATGAATTCATGAAACATCGTATCGATAACTGAATTTTTCAAATAGTACAGCCGATAAAAATGTCGAATAAAGATGGAAAAAGTGATAAAATTACACGGGAAAAAATGTTTCATATATAATTATATATAATTATATAAAATTATATATAATTATTGACATATTTTATATACATTTAAATACATTTATAGAAGAATAGCTTTATTTCCTTCAGCCAAAATGTATACATTATATACAATACAAGATAAGTAAAACATTCAATATTATATACATTTATATATAATTATATATAAAATATCCATATATATATATAATTTTTTCCCGAGGCTCGGAGAATCATTTTTTGCGATACATTTTTTAATTTAAAAAAAAAATGTTTTGTGCATGAAGTTTTTTGACCGATTCGACGAATAGTCAAGTAATACAAGTTTTCCGATACTTAAATTTGCATTTTATTTCAAAATTTATCTGAAAAAATAGTAAAAGCCTCTGAGGCCTGAATTGCCCGCTAATGTTTTCCGCACTAAGAGTTAATTTTATCCTGTTTAAATCATTTGAATTGTAAGACTAATTAAGTCAACACGATATGCGAAATAATTAAGAAATTTATGAAGATTTTCTCGCTTATATTTTTAGACTTTTAGCGAATTAGTATACAAAATTGATACGAGATGGCGGCGTAAGTAAGAAAAGATTGCCGTCTAATTTTCCAATATATAACACACGCAGTTAATTCAAGAATAAACAAAAGCAGTATAATAAATATATGTAGTAGAATGAGTATATTTTAATTGACAGTATTGACACCGTATTTTAAACTTTTATCTTAATAATTTTACTTATTTGTATATTCACATTACTTGGAATAAGACATTTTTCTTTGTCAAAATTTTCATTTAAGAAATATTTACAATAAACTCTAATACTCTCTTAAAAATTTCCGGAACAAAAATTGTATGTATGAAAACGTTCATTTTTTTATTTAGAAAGCTTTGTTCAGTTTGTTCCAAGTTATCCGATATGGTTTCGGATATTTCACGAATATCTTTTGAAATTTGAGAAATCGGAATATATTTCACAAATATCGCGCTAAATGCGGTATTTCGAAACGATCGCGGGAAAAAAAAACGCGGCTGGAGCGATCGTGACGCGACGTGTTCGTTCGCGAGAAGTTTTATAAGCCGTTTCGCGCACGTGTCGTCGCCGAATATCCACGAGATGAAAGAGCGAGCGTGAGAAGAACCGATGTCGAACGATCAGCGGCGCGATATTGCCGTAGAATGTGCGCTCTCCCGTCTACGATTTCGCGCTAATATTTGAGATTTCGGTCTCGTATATGACCCGCTATCCGCGCCGGTGACATCTGGCACGGATCTTAAGGCGCATTATTGCCCGCAAAAAGCGTTCGCAATATTGTCACGTAATAAAGGGGAGAGCGGCTGCCTGAGAGATCACCTGGGGGATGTATAAGCGCTCGTACATGCCTTATGTACGTGTGGGATAACGCGTCGGGTATCATATTGGAAAATCATTGAAATCCTCAAATCTCAGAATCATTGAGACATATTGGGTGTAACCAAAAGTTTTGCCGATTCGCGAGATTTGTGGTTTGGAAGTCACTGATCTCCTCTTGAATTTCATCCGTTCTCTTTGTTCGTCTTCATGTATTCCAATAGTGATTACAATTAATTTTGTGTGTATGTATGTGTATTTATTAATTGTCATCACTATATTGTATATTTTTTTTAGGATGAGTGGAGGAATAGATCATATGACAACTTCTTATCAATAACGCATTGTAGTAACGAGATGATGTTCCGTAGATAAGACACCAAGAAATATCACTTATATTGAATGACACTGTGGTATCAAAGAATGACGATAGACATCGATCATCTTAACGCATTCGTACGTAAAAGAGATAACGAAAGAGAAAAAGATATAGGAAGAAAGAAGGGGAGGGTCAACCTGGCCGATATGTCCGAGCGACTCTGATTGTTCCCTTAACGATCGGCTGACAGCGAAGACGTATGTCGGTGCCATCAGATAATGCGTGTAACGTAAGTTGTGCACGCATACGCGCGCGATTCCGCGCTGGCACGCCTGTGTACGCACGCGTGCGTATCCGTGTACATACACGAACGAGGGTAAAATATTCGTAAATGTCTCGCACATCGCCATCGCCACCATCGTCGTCGTTGTCGTCGTTGTCGTCGTTGTCGTCATCGTTTCACCGTACATCGGGGACATCTTCATAATGCCGTGCACAAACCGACTATCATGGCTCGCGAATGTCGACGGCGACGATGGAGCCGGATGACGAGGCAAAGAAAGACATTTGCGATCGATGTTTATCATGTTATATGTTGTACGTATGATATCGAAGTCAAATTTGCCAATCGACGCATTCTACGTTTGATATTATTCAGTTTAAACTGGATCATGCAGTTAGTGACGAATTTGTACGCATCTCGCATCTCGTCGAGAGAAGGAAGTTTCGCGATTACGTAATTTTGACACAACTCGCGCGAGAGTCATTTTTCGCGCGAGAGTTTTTTTCATTTCGGAAGGAAGGTTATCGCGATCGATATTTACATCGATCAGTGCGTCAATTTATTTCTTGTTTGCGTGTTACGAGTCGTTTAAGTTTTTTTATATAATCTTTTTGTATTTGTGAACACAGATGTAAATAGAGAAATTTTAGCAGATCGATTTTTCTCCAATGAAAGAACGGTATATGCGCCCATCGCTGTAAGCCTACGTATGCCTCAAAGAAAACAATAAATTGCTGAATCAAGCGGCTGCGATCGCGTCACGAGTAAAATGTATTAACACACCCACCAGGCGAGCATCTAATATAGCAATTGTTCTTCTTCATTCGAATTGCGTACGAGGTAATTGAAGGGCGCGCCAAATAAAATACGCGCCCTAAGGAGGTACGATACAGCCGTCAGATCTCGCGCTTGAAAGTCAGAACCGGAGGGGAAAAAGGGATGCAGGACGGGAGAAGAGGATGGAGGAGGCGAACAGGAACAGCGTGTGAGAGGGAACAAAAATCGAAGAGAAGAAGATAGCTGGGAAGGAAAAGGCAAAGGCAAACGCGAGAGAGAGAGAGGGAGGGCGAAAGGATTAAAAGGAGAGGTGGACAAAAGCGAAAGTGCAGAGGTGGAGTGAGGAAGGGAGGCAAGAAGAAGGTAAGGATGAGAAGAGACCTATCGGACCATGTGGCAGGCGCAAACGGTGTAAGTAATGGCGTCGACCAATCGCTCCCAGGTCTAAAACACGAACGCGCCGGCCGTCTCTCCCTACCTCGCGCGAACGCGTATAGTAATAACGAGCCGTCTATCATCGTCGGAATCATTATCATCGCCAGATCCGCGGTCCTCGTTCTTCTCTCGCCGCCCGACCGGCTTCTCGTCTTTCGTCTCTCTACCTTGTCAGGGGCGGATCTATACGGGAATTTAATGAGATTTAAGCTTCAGCTTTCAAACCGTTAAAGAATTGTGCTTTTGCGAAATATATTTGTCGGTTTTTTGAAAAATCTGAGACAATACGAGAATGACTCAAATTAGAAATCTGGAATATCGAACTATTGAAAATTAATAATTTCGTTGAGAACGAATACAAATTTTGAACTGGTGATGGATTTCTGCAATTGTATACAATTCACTAGATTGTATAAAAATATAAAATTCAATACATGTGGAATTAAACAATGTATTAACAGTATATTAACAAATTAAAAACATAATCTATATTTTATGCATATTATCACACAAAAGAAGACAAAGAGAGATTTTTTATCCATTTTGTCTCTTTGTTTAATTATGAATCTTAAGAATCCTATGAACTCTATGAATCCTTACTTAAAAAATTAGTTTTTTTAGAATAAAAAGTTATTATCCGTCCCTACGTATCGCTTCCCTACCCTCGACTTTTTAGCGAGCGACGCAGTGGAAAAGAAAGGGGAGTGCAAAGAGCGAGAGTAGGGGTTTAATGACAAAATTATACCGAAAGTGCAGCTCGCCGATGTCCATGAAGAAGATATAATGCTTCCTTCTTATCTCGAACGCGTGTTACGGTGATGAAGACGATCGGTTGTGAATTCGCGCGGCGATCGCGTCGCGAAAAATGTTGCGTTAATCGTAAATTGCATCGCACGGTTTCGCGCGTGCGAGAAAAATTGCCTGCGCGCGTGTTGGCGTGATAACCGACGATTACGATTCGAAATAGTGATAAACGCACGCGCGCGCGGCACGTAATGAGCATTCCGGGGTCGTTAAAATTTTGCTATCTGAATTCCGGCGCTACATCGAGTCCGTACACTTTTTTGCTTTTGATCCACACGTACATGTTTTTTCGTTGACTTACTATGTTTTTTTGGAATTATATTTTTACGGTTGCAATAAAAGATTTAATAGATATATATTGTATTCGCGTAAATGAAACTAGATACAGAGAATTCCTTTGTGAACAGGTACTTTGCTCTTTAAATATATAATTCACTTAATTAATCGTCGTTGCCAACTGATAAGTCTGTTTTATGCGACGTAGAATCAATGCAATCGTATCAATGATGCATCCTGAAATGACCGAGTATGCGCTACGATCGATCGATTGACAACATCTAGTACGATAATAATCGAGGTGTCGTGCTAGTTGCTCATCATTTAGCACCTTGTTATTAGGGAAATCGATTCAATTTTTCACGATTAACAGCGCGTTGTTATCTTCGTACATTATGGTAATGAAGACGATGGAAGATCGGAAGAGATCGATCCAGATCTCTTGCTCATTAAAAAAGGAACGGAAGGAAAAGGAAATAGAAAAACGCGCAATAAATTGTGTACACGATTAAAACCGCTTGCTTGCGCCTTCGTCCGCGCAGGATACAATCGCGAACGATCGAAGGAGGCAGCTGATATATTACCGCGGTATGTACAGGGCGATGCAACTGCAGGCATTCAAATTGTATTCTTCGTTTCATCTCAAATGCGTTTCACCTTTGAAAAGTTCTGCTTTACGACTCGATTAAGGTATTTCGTGTCAAAAGTTAGGACGCCAGGAAAGAAAGATGATCATTCGTGTCTCCCCCGAATTTCCCCGTCAAAAGATCCGAACACGAGTGGAGATGATTTGAGACATCCTGTACGAGAGGAAGCTACAAAAATATAGAGTAATTGCTGCGCAGTCGATTATCTGCGATTGCTCGTCGTGAGACCGATTACGTGTCTTCCGAGATTGGAGAGAGACAAAATTAAATTGATAGGTCTGCGATCTCGCGATGTTTTTGCGAAATGATTTTTTTTTCTATGGCTGTAGATCGATCCCCGGGGAGGAAGACCAAGACGGCGATAGCGACACGCTGTCTATAAAAACCTTGTTAGCCGTGCACCACGGTTATACGCGTCGAAATTTGCATGCACATGTAGAGCCGGGGAGACGACGGTAAGCGATCGCGATACACTATGAGCAAGTCGAGCATAATAATATCATTGTCTATGTCGTTATGTCCGCCCAGAATACTGTCGTCCTTGTCCTTTTTTTCCCCGTTCCGCAATATTGCAGATGAATATCCGTTGGAAACGACGGCGGGCAGATTTGATGAGATAGGACGATGGGTTTAATCATTGAACGAGAAAATTACACGAGAGCGAGTACGACTTCGGAAGCGATGCGTTTCTAACGACGGAATTTCGCTTTATCACCGAATGAATCGGGATGACGACGATCATTATAATCCCGTTGACGCGCGCGCGCGAGATATGAATTTAATGGCGTAAGTAAATTGGAGCAGTACGTAAACCGCGCCGGCTCGCTGTAATTTCGGTTAGCTGTAATTTTTTCTTAAAAACAAAAAAAAGGACGCACCTTGCGGCACCGTCCCGGGGTAGTTCTTGTCGGGGAGGCGCGCGAGTGCATGTCAAATCGCGATATTGTGGAGAAAATTGCGCGAGAGGAACAAAGGAGGAAACGCGCCGAGCGGGAATGATTCGCCCGTAGGGATCGTCATCGGCCATGTTTGAGCAGCCGCGCCGCGGCACCTCATTATTCTGCTCCTTGCTCGGCTGCCGTTCTATAAAGAACTACGAACAATAACACGATACGATCTTGACACAGGCAATAAACTATACCATTCCATTATTATATTTTTATGCGCTTCAGCGTTCCAGCGGGGGTGCTTGCCAATTGTGCAATGCGCGCGATGCACACGCAATCGCGTTAACGCTCGTTGTTGCGCGTTATTCTATTGACAGCAAGGGCGTATAATAAAAGGAATCTCTCGTTTATCTGTAACTGCGAATTAAATAATTATCTGTAACTGCGAAGTCAATAATTTTATTCTATAACTGCTTGATGATATATCTCAGCGAGAAATGATCTATCAAATCTAATTGCTCACACAGCACACACTTTGTCGGATGTCGTATGGATGTCATGATATCTATACGATACGTCCTGATGTTTATGCGTTTCTCGAATGAGATGCTGTGAGGGTGACGTCAAAATTGCATCGATATCATAATAATTATATGACATCAATATTATAACGAATTGATGTCGACTCGACATCAATTCGATGAGTCATTTATCGCTGGGATATACATGCGAACGTTCGAAGACTTCGTCAAAGTCAGTATTTTAATTATGAATTCTGAACTTAATTCTGAAATTAATGTCGAAGAAAAATTAGAATATGAACGCGAATTATAGCGCATTACAAATGCCATCGAGTCAATGATTAACATCTTTGTCGAATACTAAATAATATAATAAAAAACAGTTTTCATCCTAATTGCGATTTGCGCAATAATACTTGATACTTTGAACAGAAGCTCCATTTATCGGGAGACAGATCGAATACAACGGAGACAACGTCTATTTCGAAGAAGGCGCCATCGCGAATTGTTCGAGGATCCTCTTAGACTCATCTCTCGTCTTTTCCTCGCCGTTTTAATTCTCGCCGTCTTAATTCTCACCGGTCCCTCAAGAGTAACCGCAACGTTCGCGAGATATTGGTTTCTGCTCTGCGTTTGCTCAAGATTTCTCGCCGCGAATAAACACCGGTTCCCTCGACAGAGCGATTGCCCTCGATGATCCAGCCGATCGGTCGGTCGGCTGTAAAACTTAAAATGGGCATGGAATTAGTAAACTGCCGCAAATGGTAGTGTACCATCGTTGGTAGACTCCGTTGGAATTGAACGCGGTGCGTTTTATTTCCCCTGGAAATGATCTCGAAAATGCCTCTTTTCATGCCAGCTTCGCAATATGGCGGAGAGGAGAAACGGTCCTCCGTGGTCATCAGACATTTTTTTTCTTCTCGGATACTCTTAAAAGCGAACTTTTCTAATTAAATTTCTGATTTTTTTAAATTAACGATAAAGTCTATTTACATCTATACATTTTAAATAAATTTTTAAAACGATATACGTAGTTGTATGATTATGTCGTAATTGATTAAAAGATTGCGTCATTATAAATAGTCGAAATAAGAGATCAGTGATGTTTGCAACGTGTCATCTCATATATATCGAAAAAGTTCTAAAAAATAACGTTTCTGCTGAGATATTGTATTGTGCAATATATCCACGTTGACGTTTCTCATTTATTATATTTGCGACACTATTATTCTATGCACAAAAACATTTGTACACCTATTATTACCGGTATTGTATAACATAAATTCTGAAAGTAAATTTTGATATATCTTGATTCCGTTGGCAGCGTCTTTTATCTTTTGAACTCCGAAAGGAAGTGTATCTAATGCGAGTTATAATATCTAAGTTTTTTCGGTTTTCCGTTAAAATTGAAGGTAATTATTTTGCTGACCTTTCAAAGTATTTTACCTGTAGGACGAACGCGGCGTCTTTGATTTAAGAATCTTTCGTCCATCATGTATAACAAAAAAAGGAAGTTGAAGGATAATTTTCCTTTTAAATTCCATTGATATAGATCGAGGTTTCCTTCTTTTTTCACGAATTTTATTTCACGAAAATCTTTTGTATATAATTATACATAAGATTGATCGTCAGAATATCATTTCACAGAACATCAGAATAATAAATTTATTGTTTTACAATCTTGAATTGATTATTATATTACGTTTATTGACTCTATTTGTATTTGTAAGAATAACTTTTCAACATCTCATTAGATTAATGAGTACAATTAATTTTAATACACGGTACAATTAATTTTAATTTAAAATACATTTCTTAATCAATCTCCTCCATCTCCTTCTTCGGTTAAAAGATTTACGTTCAATTTATATATTATTTACATCAACTTATATTTTATCAGAAGATCGCTTAATTTTCAAGCTAAGTCGTGACAATAATTGCAGAAAATCGATGAAAAACAAAAAGACGGCAGCTTAGCCATCAGTTTAGTCCGATTGTAGAAAGGACGACACTTGTACGCGATAGAGATCCTTGATTAACATGTCCGTGAAACGTTATCGATACCGAGTTTGCGCCTCCATTGCGGTGCCATTAGGTATCCTCGCACGTCCGACAATTACAGTCTGTCGCTCCGGGGCGATTCGTGACCGTAATAATAGCGATAAGCCCCGAAGGAAAATTCGGCACTTTTGTCCGACTGTTTATGGCAGTATTGTGTCTCCAGCCGATCGCACAGCGAGCCACTCTATTGAGTCATCATGTACGACACGATGGACTCGAATGAAGAATTGATGATGCGAACGATAATAGGTCAGAATCGTGGATATCCGATCGTCCGACAATGATATATCAAGGCTTGACGGATTTTCGACATTAATAACCCGTCAAATTGTATTTCAAGATTTATGATAATGTTTAGGAAATTATTTAATTAATTGTTTAATCGCACGATCGCAAATATTTAATTGCACGACTTGCATTATTTATGACACATTACGCATCGCTAAACTGCTATTTTGCTAGATGATCGCTTCATAAAAATTTCAGATACGATTTTATCCAATAAAATAATTACATTTTGTGAATACATGACACGCAAATTGAAAGAAAAAAGTATTCCAATGTGAATATTCCAATTCACGTTCGTGCGGTGGATTAAATTAGCTTTCAGATTTCCTTGACTCATAATGGCAATAAGAAAGAAATCCGCTCGGAGGGAACCTGTGTTATTCTACCTTAGCCGGGTATCGAATTCGGGCAGGTAGCGCTGGGCTTTGTAAATTACACACGTACAAGAGCGCATCATCTCGTGGGGCCCCGCCGCCGTTGTCAACCGCCATACACGCCAACAAATTTATATGTCGCCGCCCCGCAGTTTTCCCACATACGCGGACAAACGGGGAGTGGTAAGAGATACGGACCGTGGAGCAAAAGAGAGCCGAAAGACATCGTGCCTCGAGTAATTACATGCCCCGGGAGAGCCTGGCAATAGGATCCGACAAACACGCGCGCGGTTAGGAGTAGGTGGTTAAGGTTTAGCTGTGTACGAGAAAGAAAAAGATAGTGGGCTTCAGAGGGAGTTCGTTCGGTCGGGCCCCAGGGGTAAGGGAGGCGGTGGATTTAACTCTATATACTCTGCCGCGCCGGGAGTGACGAGGGAAGAGTAAGGAGAGGAGAGGCTCTTCGCGGCGAGAGCACTATATTACATCATTGGCGGCCATTTTGGACCACCCAAGTCGCTGTCAGAGCATAAAAAATATGAAGTTCTTTTAGGGCCGCCTTTTTTCCGTGCCGCCAGCGGCGCGGCTCTGCCGGATCGTAACGGGGAAAGGCGGTGCGAAGGAAAGAGCCGTAGAGAACGGTCGTGCACGTAAGTGAGACGGCGAGAAGGGGACAGAAGGAGAGAGAGGGAGAGCGATAGGGGCCGGGATGAAGAGGGCCCGAAAGAGGGTGAAGGGAAAGAAGGGAGAGAAGAGAACGAGTTCGAGCTGAAGATTCGTGGAGGATTGAGAGGAGAGAAGATAGGAGGACCTCCGATCGTGCATTAGAGGATCCGAGTAGGGATCCAAATAGGATAGAGCCCGATAGATTTAGAAAACGAGGCGCGGCCAGAGCGATGCGAGCGTAAGTAGGAGGGTAAAAAACGGATAGAGAGAAAACAGATTTGAGAGGACTGCGGGTGTAAGAAGGAGAGAGAAAGAGAAAGAGAGAACAGAATGGAAGGGGAGGAAAGTCTGATGAAGATGCATGTTTGAAAGGAGTGAAGAAAGAGGACAAGAAGGATAGAATAGGTTTCGACCGGTCAATATTATATATGAGTGACGATAGATGGGGATTACGACGTAAACACGAAAAAAGAAAGATTATTAAGAGGGGCATAATTTTTAGCATTAAAAAGTAATAAGAAGGTGTATCGATGCGATGAGAATTTGAGACGAACGCACAAAGCCTTGCTCACAATGCATGCGAGACAGCACGGCGGAGGCAATCGTTACGTCGATTGCATAACGATTGATTCTGATATGGAGATACCATGATAGTGATAAAACATAGAGCACAAGTGCGATCCGCGCAGAATACCCGTACTATAAAACGCGGAAGTACTGGAGACAGAGACAGATAGTCGGAAAAAGAGAATCGCTTATAGGGTTACGAAGGGCAAACGTGGCGAGAGGATAGATAAACGGAGGAAGGGCAGAAGGGAATGCCGCGAGACTCGCAGGAGATAAACGGGCGGGGTGATAGGGCGCGTACTGCGCGCAGTGAAGGGCAAGCGAGGCATTCGGGAAGATAAGGTGGAGTCTCGACCGAGCTGGATGAAATAACAGAATTAAATGGATAGAGAGTCTTAATAGTCTTAATTTCCGACACGATGGCTTTCGAGTAGCTCGATTCACATAAGAAAACGGATGAGGAATCTTTATAGATAGCAGAGATTGTATCTTTTAGGAAGGTAGCAAAACGATCTTAACAGAAATCACACAATAAATTAACATATGATTTAAAAGAATAATTAATACAGGAAATAAGTTAAAAATAATTGATACATGTCTATATAATACAAATATAAAGAATATTATATTAATATTTCTATCAACCGTTTATCTCAATCTTTGTATTTATATTTTTACTTAATATTTTAAAATATATTGAAAATGTATGATAAACATATTTATCTAATTAAAGAAACACAAATTATACGTATACTACATATAACAACTACTAGCATACTTGTACATTTTGTACGGATTAATAAATCCGAGAAACTTCCATTTACTATACTTGATTTCTACTTCCGATACTTGTTTTTGTCGGAAGAAAATGATAAAAGTCTCATTGAATAACGATAAGTAAATGATATGGTAGCCAGTGAGAGAATCTGAAGAATGTTGAGAGGGCTGAAGTGATATATGCAAAGAATAAAGGATCGAATAAATTAAGAGAAAGACACCCGGCGTAATTTGAGAAGAAGAGCGTTTCTTGAGCGTGTTAAGGCGCTTTGAGAAAGGGCTCGAACGAAGGGAACCTGCGAGGCAAAGGAACGGGAGGATAGGCAAAGGCAGAGACGGATAGGTAAGGGAAGCACTTAGGCTGTGAAGGGCACAGGCCGTGCGAGAAACGTAAAAGAAAGATGTAGTAGTTGAGTCGGGTTATATCGCTTCTCGTCCGCCATATTGCAGTTTAGCTCGGAGCTTTTTTAACTATCCATCGCGCAATGCGTGTTAGTTTGCCTAGGTGTAAGAAACCATTTTCTCTTCTCCCTTTTGTACTTATATTAAATGAAGTAGAAAATATTTTTAACGTCGAACAACGAGTTTTGATGTGTTAATACTACAATATTATGTCATAAAAAATTGATACTTTTGCGACCAACGATAACTTCTTTCTTGTTACGTTTCTTCTTATACTTTTTTTAATGCTTTTAAATTTAATATTAGGAACGTTACATTTTTTCTCTTCGTCGCTCGAATACCCATGAATGAAGAAGCAACTTTCGCGCGTCATTGGCTTCTCTAGATGCAAACACGTCTGTTTGATGTCGATTGCCACGCACGATCGCCCGCGTCTCGAAATTATAGGTGAGTAAACGGCTTGGTTCTTACCAGCGTGTAATCCGTCCTGTTTGTTATGACGACGCCGTTTTGTTTCTGCCGTTCGTTTTCTGCCGCGCGGTCGTGAGACGAGAAGGCAAGGAGAGTGGCCTGTTAGAGAGGAGAATGTTGTCTTGTCTTCTCGCAGGAAGAGCTTGTACAGGGTGATTCATCTCGGAATGATTGAACGAGACGGGCTCGTTCGTTCGCGTGAAAGGTGCGCGCAATTTGGCGCCAACTGTCCGCTCCTCTGCGCGCGTACCTAATTAGAGTTCTATAATTTTATTCGACCGTTATAATCTTTGAGATTGTAAATTGCTGCCGCACTGATAAATTCTGACGTTAACGATAAACATATTGTCGATTATTTGCGATATTATTTATTATACGCGGTTATTATGCAGAGATTGTACGAGATAAATCAAATGATCTCGAAACTAATATTTTAATTTTCCTTTTGCATTATATATATTTCTATTTCTATTCTGTAACTGAAGTTATTTATCAGCTTTGTTTTAATATGGTTTAGATTCTTTATTTTAATCACTATTTTCCTTTATGGCCTAGTGTATAAGGAAAAAAGAATAGAGAAGTAGAAAGGAGTAATGTAGGAAGGAATGTAATGAGGATAGATAAGAGGATGGAAGGATGAATGTTAGGAAAAATTTTTGTAAATCAAGTTTCCTTCTTGACATGTATGCTGAAGTGAATAAATTCTATCACTATTCTCTTTACTAAGAATTGTTCAGGAATCTTTTCTTATCGGAGATAAGAGCAAGAAGAAACAAATACGAGGAGGAGTGCGATTAATAACACCATTATCATCATCGCGTATCACTGTGCGCATTTGTGCGAGAGAGGAATTTGTACCCCGCGGAAAATTAGATCGGCGAAGCGAGAGATCATTTGAGGTCGGCTATATCCGTAAGGGAAGAGGGAATGCGGTTAAACGATATATATTTCTTAAAATACGAGAGCTCGCAGATACGGCGTAATTAATCATCCGTCGATTATTAAACTCTCTTAAGTCGATGCACTCGAAACGAAGGAAGAAAAGAGAGAGAGAGGGAGCAAAGACTCGCGAGAGCCGGATGTTCCCGCTGCTTTATTATTAAAATCGGACGGGCGGAGGTGACGCACCCTGCACGCCAATTTATTCCGTCAAGGTAAACGGCCTTGCCTGGTGGTAGACGATATACGCGCGCGAAGATGAAGGTAGTGGTACGATCAAGTCATTCCATTATCTGAATTGAGTGTTGCGCGTGGGTACCTGCAATCAGTTTTTCTTTTTTGGTCCCCTCCCCTCCCCGGTCTCGCCTCGCTTCTCCTCGTCACGCCCTCGAGATCTCACCAAAATGAGTATACGAGAAAGGGCTTTCTCGCTTGCGGCACAGACGGTCTTATGAGAGACTTTACTTTTCGCGCACGCAACGCCAACCGTCGGATATATTTTTGCGCATTTCGGCGCGCGGCGCCTTTCCTCCTTTCAATTAAGACACTCGCCTTCCCAAATGTCTCTCGACTTGTTACTCGTGAGAATCTTGACTCAATCTTTTTCTTTTCATCACGGAATCGTAACACTGTGCAAAAAATTTTTGTAATCTCGTAAACGTACGTCAATTTGAAATTATTTATATGCATTGCAACTTTCTATCTTTGCTTATTTTAATGTAAAAATATAAAAATAATTAATGTAAAATAATATATATAATATAAAATATAAAACTATATAATATAAATATAAAAATATATTGAAATAATTATAACATTATATTTAATAAAACAATATTGTATCCATCTAAAGTTGTAGGATAGAAAATCAAAATTGTTGAATCGTTGCTTCTGTCAGCAAACTCAGCAATCCGAATCAAAATTCAGAAAACGTTATAACGTTGTTTCATAGAGATTGCAGGCGTTAGATATTCGTGTGCTCTTGATAAGCAAATTACCGAATATGTCCCGCAGGGCGTGATATTTTGTTTTGGCACTTGATATCGAGCGATGATATCTCTTCCCGCAGTTTTTCGCGGACGAGCAGTATCGTTATTCCAATCTGCGCTGTCCGCGCTACTTCATTCCGCCGTGGCCCGAAGGAATAATAACACCGGCCGAATTACGGGATCATTAGATCCAATTTGGGATTAAAATATTGCCCGCTAATAAGAATCGTGGCGAACGCTTGCATGATCGCATAATTGCATTATTATCCCTATCCTTTTTAACGGAGAAATTACCGTCCCCGTCGTTTTCTTGCCGCGAGGCAAAATCTTTCGCCTCGGCGTACATACGTTTGCGCTCGTCGGCCCTCTTAACACGAGGAATTATGCATCCTGGCGCAACATTTTAAAGGTGGCAATTACCGCTTGGAACAAGAATCCTCTTTTTATTCCCCTCTCGCGGTCACTGTGCGCGAGTTCATATTTTCTTTTTCCTGGTTTCAGAATCCACTCTCGATCTCGATCGGAAGTTAAACTGATGCAATTACGCAAAACTGCAATTACGCAAAACTGACTTCCAACCTCGTAAAGTATCGGCACTGTCATCACGAGAAAGTTATCGTATGGCTGCGTGGCGAATTTATACGTTAATGCATACATAAGTATCTTTCGTTTGATGATGTACTTACTGACCAATCGCTATAATATCCCACTAAATGTCACTCGGCGTTTTTATAACCAGCAGTTTGTCATTCACTTCGTGCATTACACAGTACATATATTTACACGTGAGATATCGGCAAACTTTAGTGATAATAGCTGGAAAAAATCTGAAAAGAGAACTTATATGAGGAAAGTGGAAACACGAAGCAAGCAATCGCTATTTTACAAGAATTAAGATTGTGTGTGTGCATTAAGAAATTATTTAATTTATTAATATTTCAAGAACATTATATAATCTGCTAATAGTGCAAAAATGAACGATTTATGTAATTGCCAATTTTAATTGCTTAAATTGATATGTGATATTTTGGAGAGTCGAATAAAAACTTTTGGTGAAAAGGAAAAGTGTATGCGATATTAACTAAAAATAATCCAATTATATGTGGAAAAAAAATTTTTAATCTTACATATTTATATGAAATATGTAAAATTTATTTGTAAGATTTATTATATTTATGCAATATAAACGCATACATATGTATCGAAAAAAATTTTCAATCAATGATAGTTGATGTTTGGTAGTTTGTTTAGACTAATTACAATCTTCTGCTTGAATAAACACGTTTTATCAAAATTCCAGTAAAATTCAGTACGTTTCTTATTGCTACTTAATTAATAAGTGGTGATTAAATACGCAATACAATTAATATCGCTGTGAAAATCGCGGTATAATAAATTATTATGTCTAACGTATTCTATTTCCGAAAACATACTTATTATTTAATCTCTCGTGTATTTTGTTGCAAAAATTAAGAGTTTTGTGGAAAATTAAACAAAAATATACAAAACAAATAGTATATTATACTAATTTGTAA
The DNA here is from genome assembly GCA_037157785.1 of Cephalotes varians. Classification (NCBI taxonomy): domain Eukaryota; kingdom Metazoa; phylum Arthropoda; class Insecta; order Hymenoptera; family Formicidae; genus Cephalotes; species Cephalotes varians. The sequence goes on along the minus strand of JANQDE010000005.1, from coordinate 2,248,011 downwards.
ATAATGAATTGTAAGTAGTAGTCTATCTTAATTAGATCTGTCAGCGAGTAAATGTATAGCTTAGATCTCTCATCTGAATTATGCTTTCAACTATTTGTTTATCATTATATTTTGCATTATGCGCTCGTCTACATTGTCCTAAGTTGTACTTTAACTGACGAAATACAAATAATACCGTAAGCGGGGGTGACTTTGTGACTAGCGGGGTGAAATTATGACAAATTGTTAAATTTCTAATAATTTAAATTCGAATTATTAGAAATTTAACACTTGTCACAATTTTACTCCGCTAGTCCCAAAGTCACCCCCGCTTACGGTATCTTATTTATTTTACGAATCACGAAGGGGAGGCTCTAATTGCGTATACAAAAGCGGCATACGTAAAAGTTTATTTTAATTTCCGTTCTAGCATATAATTAGTGATAATTATCAGTAGAAAGAGAGAGAGAGAGAAAGAGAAAGAGAAAGAGAGATAGAGATAGAGATAGAGAGAGAATTCCTGTTCGCGCCGCGTTTCAATAGGCATGCGTGGCATACCGCGGCCGTAGCAATTTTCCGCTTGTGGATGTTAATTATCTTGCAAGTCGTTGAAGGACAAAACCAACAAGATCTACATATTTCGTTCAATTTTCTTGATCGCGTAAATCTTGATGAAGATTTCGTTAATTGACCAAATAGACGACATTGTGTCATACGATTATTAAACACTAGAATTTTTTAAACGATGATTTTAGAGATCGACAGAAGAAATAAGAATGCGATTGTATGGTTGCATTTCCCAGCGGTTCTCTCGTTTCTGCAGCGAATCAATTGCGTACGATTCTTGATATATTTATTACTTTAATTAATTGTGCGGATTAATTTGTTACTGCAATTCAACGTTTTCTTTTCTCGATCTCGCGTTAAACTCCCTGCGTGCCTCGGCGAACTACTTGACGGGGCTGCGGAATGTTCGTGTTGTAACGCACGGGTACGGATTGTAACGCATCGCGCGACGCAATGCCACGCGGCAGCATGCGGCATTTCGACGTGCGTTTTTTCCGCGAGCGGACCCGGCTCGCGAGATTCCGGCTTTACCGCGCGCATGCCGCCCGTGCATGCACGCGAAAATCGCTTTTAATCGATCCCGTGCCCGCGGCCCCCGTCCTCCCCGTAATTTACAGTAATTACGGGCGCACGGGGACCGAGAATTCGCGCCTCTCTCGCGCCGCTCCGCGCCGCGGGTTACTCCACGATTGGATAAGCACGGTTAGCCGAATATGGCGAGCACGGTGGCAGTTAACGCCACTTTCCCGTGCCGTTTCATTGCTCGTCATAAAACCTACCCTGTCTCTCTCGCCCCCCGTCACGAGTCGGCATCGCGCGGCCGTTTCTGGAGCCATGCCCGGCTTTCAGGAATGCATGCTCCAGGTCGAGACAGGTATATAAAGTGCCCCGGTAATGCCTCCCTTCACCGAAGCGGAGTGCGTTAACGCGCGACCGCGCCGTCGAGATCGGCCAGAGATAATTTGTCGTGCGTGCACTCGCGAGGGTCGCGTCGATTTAATCTTCTTCGGCTTTGCGATCGGAATCATATTTGCTCTTTCTCACGTATGTGTCAACTGATATTAAGATAATGAAAAAAAACAAGTACGATTGAAGGATAGCTTTGATTTTTCAGATACGTTTAAAAAGAGAAATTAATTATTTCCAACGATTGGCAAGATTTGAACAAAACATGCCGGCTGCTTTAAATTTTAATCACGAATATTGTTTTGTTTGTTTACACGTTAGTTCCGTGAAATTCGAAATCTTTATTCCTACCGTAACAATTAATTGATATCGAAATCGATCGATAAAAAATTTGTTTTTCTCAATAAATTCGAATGACGAGACGGCTGGAAATACAAGATGCGAACTTATGCTGCATCTGCGCCGGGTCGCCATTTTGTCGCCGTAGTTAGGCTGTAATTACGCGCGCGTAATTATTGTCTCGATACTTATATCATTTCACAGCGATGGTGCACGGTGCACGGTAATATCAACCTAGCGATTAACGTCGGCATCCGGCGACCGGTCGATTCTAAATTTGCACCGGTATGACGACCAAAGTATTCTTGCGAAGGCTGCGAATCTCTTGAGGGCGCGCTTAGATCAGTCAGTTAAGGTTGACTCAGTCTGGAGATCAATAGATGTTTAAATCATACGATTTATTTTCTTTAAACTTCTTTAAATCAATTTTAATTGAGATGATCATTTTTTAAGATTGATTGATAAATCTTATACTTTAAATTCATGATTTTAGTAGATTTATGGTACTCAAATTAATTTTCATTGGAATCCTTATTTAGTAATAAATGGTTTTCAGAATTTATTAGTTAAAAAAGATTATATCAAAAATAAAGAGAAGGGATAATAAAATTATGATTTGTCAAGTTAATCACGCTATTTATTGATTTATATTATTATATATTTATTGTATTTATAAATATTATATATCACAAACTACTGTTCTTAAAAATAGAGTGCATACGTCGATTAGCGAATCGCCGGAAGTGGGGTTCGAGAAATCCAAGAAATTTACGCGGCGGCATCGGAAGCGATATCGGGGACGAAAGTTTAAATGTTAAAGCCCATCAGTTTCCCGACGTTGGAAACTTGAGACCAGGGCACCGGCGATCTAATCTGCCGGGATTTATCCTCACCAGCCCCCTTTCGGCGCCATAATATCTGCGGCGCAGCTGCTGCCGTTTCGGCGATCCTTTCTGGTAGGCGGCGACTTATCTCTACTTTACGACTGACTACGTTCGACGCTTAACGTCGAGTCCACCCGGTGGTACACCCGAGATAAAATGGTGGTCCGCCATCCGTGGTGGCCATTTTGGGTCTAATTAATTGGCGGGACGTTGCATCGGCTACACGCCCGGCCACCTAATGTCCCCGACGGCTTCTCTCTTTAATGTATTCGGATACCTGCCTACGCCGCCGCGCCATCCCGACATTCGCGTTTAAGGCTCGCATCGATGAGGTTGTAATGTCCGCCATTGACCGATGCCACGATAGATACGTTTGACATTGATCATCTCAGTAAGTTTTGCATGTTACGAGCAGTGTTGAGACCAAGAATTATTTAGTATTATTAACACATCAGTGAGATTTTTCATTCTTCAATGGCCGCGGATCAAACTTTATAATTTTATTATTAATAATTAAACAAAATTATTGCATTATAATATTAATTACTAGATAGCGATTATTATCTTATTATAAACATTTTTTTCTATATAATAGAAATTATAGAAAAAAAAATTAGAAAATTTGATCCACGGCATAATTTGACATGTTAATTCAAAGGTGACGAGAGTGCAAATTATGTCGTAATCGTAACGAATGTCTAACGTGTCAATCAGTAATCGTAAGAAAGTAACTTAATACGACTCGACGAGAGAGTTCGGTTCGGATTACGCAGACGGACGTGGAACCGAGTGGAACAAAAGGGTCACTTCTCTCACGGGATGATAATAATCTCCGCATCTCCGCTCGTTTACCGATGCGCGAGCGTGTTAGAGCAGCGGCGATGCAACCCGTTTCTTCCTCTCTCGTTAAAATCGCGCCTTAAGCGCGGTTGTTAAGAAGGCAGATCGTAATCTGAATGTTTCCCGGTCTTCTCCAGTGTTATGATTGCTGATACCGGACGGAAATTTTTCTTCAGACAATTCTTATATCGAGCAGACATTCTGTGGAATCGGTGTCTCATGCCATTTATCATTGATGCCATACATTTACCTATTATTCGTTGTTATATACAGAGCGTTTCAAAATCTACCATTTTTCTTTATTTTTTCAGAAAAAACACCTTGAGAGAGAGAGAGAGAGAGAGAGAGAGAGAGAGAGAGAGAGAGAGAAATTCTTAATACACTTCGACAATTTTAAACTCCATATTAGATTTCTTAAAATTAATTAAAGATAAAGCTTAATTAAGTAAAAACGAGATCCTTCAATCTTTGACGTCATTTAATTTGTCAATCGATTAACTGCGAACACTTCGTTCAATTAAAACAATCAACTTTTTTAATTTTTTTAATTTACAAAATGCAGTTATGGGGCATCCCTCAGAGGCGATTTAGAGAAGAATCCAATATTGTCCTTAATCTGGCGAAACACAGTTTCATCCGCATAACAACGGCTGCGTGATGTCGCCGAAAAACGCATAAACGCGTTATACACCATGGCGATATTACGAGGATGACAACAATAACCCAGCAACCAAACGCAGCATCTCGCCAGAGTGACTCCTTTAAAGACCCGACTCGGTTGGTTAGGAAGGAAGATCGTAATCTGAATGGTTCTCGGTGTTCTCCAACCTGGCGAGTGCTAGCGGCAGATAGAAATCTCCTCGGAGAGGATCGTCCGTGTCCCCATCGTATATACGCAAAGGCGCAATCCTCGCGGGGATATAGGATAACGTAGGGCCCTACTTAGCTACTAATGCTGTCGCTACCCGCCCTTTCTCGGCGTAAGTTATGTCCACCGCTACGATCGTCCGTTTCGCCCCGGCGCACCTCCCCGCCTGCAGGAAACACGGCCTCGGGGCTAATCGGATCTCTCGCGTGCGTGCTCTCGACGGCTACTCGAAACAGCGCCGGCCGAAGCGAGAGGCTCAATTTCCTTGAGCGTGTGATATCAGTTTTACGACCGACTCTGACCGGAACTGGATCCGATAGGAACTTCTCCAACGTTACGTTCTGATGAATTTGGGTCGACATGGACGGATACTCACCGATTCATAATTCATCTTCATTTTCACGAGTATGCAAGAGTAATCCGGAAAAAAAGTTTCAGAAATAATTATAAGAAGATTCTTGAAATTATTTGAACACATTTGTATAGCTCATTGCTTTTCGCGACAATTCAAAGTAGTTTCAGAAAACATCGTTCTCCAACTAGGATTTTTTTCAAGGATATTATTTTTTTCATATTTTTATTTTTTTATTTATTATTACTATTATAATTTTGGTCTTTTTATACTTATCGTGCACTTTTTTCATCAAAAAAAATAATAAACTTCACGTTGGGCTCTTAACTATACAGATCAGAATTTATGAAATGCGTGACCGCAAGAATTTCGTATCATCAAGAGAGCTGCTGGAGATAAATCCGGCAATTCTCGAGAAAAGGTACGTATCGCGAATGTGGTGATACTTGACGAAGATTGAAATAAATATCCGCTGTGTCCATAGTGCTAATTGGCGTGCCAAGAATGCAGCCGGTTCGAGATCTCGCCTGCGAGAGGTTTGAATGGCAGGCGATGCGGGCATAAAGCGAGGGATGTACGATTATTATTCGCGAGGCGAATTTGACTTCGCTCGCGAGGTAACGAGACGTTCAATTTGGCGCGGCGAGAAATCGCGCGCTAAAACGAAGGGAATCGAATTACTATGTACGAGCGCGAGGCACGCAAGGAATAACGCGAAAATAATTACCTGGCGCGGCTCGTCCTATTAATACATTACCTCGTAAACGTGTATGCCCGCCCCATTAACATACTATCTAATAATTGGCCCCGTCCGTTTGGCGAACGAGTTGCAGCGAGAAATATGACGGTCGGTACGAACGTCATGATTAAATCAATCAAGCGAAACGGAGTAATCGTTGCTAGCATTCGAAGGGAACGCGGAGAAAGCACGTTCGCGTTATCGCTTATTAACTTCAATCCTACAAAGATCGTTCACTAAAAAAAATGTGAATAAAAATTAATACAATCTAAAAGTATATCTGAAAGGTTATTAAATTTATTAAAAAATGTGAAATTGTATGAAGAATATTTGTACAAATTCCTTGTCTTATTGTTAGTCTTAAAATGTTTGAGAAGCGAATCTGTAGTCGCTCTGATGCTTCGAAATTCGACACTTGTAAGTAAACGTTTAAGTTCACGCGGAGTTCATTATTGCGTGTTAACTGACAATGGATCCCCTGACGACGCGACGGGACATCGAATCTTCGAAACTTTCACCGTATAACAGCAGCTTGTCGAGGGCAAAAAGGAGCTCGTTATCGCCATTTTAGATTCACTCGCGCGACTATGGCGATGGGAGAACGTTCGTAGGGCGGACGGGCCGGAGGGGAGGTGATTTGTGGTTTTTTTCCCTACAACATATACGTCCCTTCACTCCACCCTCGGACAATTTGTATTTCCGATTTCTAAGGCGAATCGCTCCGGGGCTGCCAGGTGTTGGAAACCGGCCTCGTTGGCCGACTCGCGCGGTCTGTCTCATTGTGCTGGTACAACTTTTGAGATGCAGCGCGGAGTTTCGTTCTCTCACGTTCGCATGGCCAAAAGAGAAAAGTCAGAAGGACTGAGAAAGAGAAGCGCGGATGTAGATTGTGGTTTCTGCGGCCATTGGCAGAAGATAAGGATAACGGATTGTAAAGACTTAACTGGATATCATAGCACATAGAAAGTACAATGAATATAAAGATACAATGAGTAGCAATTAATAATATTGATCTTACATCTTTTATAGAGCACGGAAGGATAACAGTTTTGCTAAGGTTTAAAAATTTAGATACAGATCTGAAAATAATTTGATTTTAACCATCAAAATTAAGAACGTTTAAACTGGTTGTTAGAACGTCAAAATTTTTTGCAGCATTGTCATCAATCCTTAAGCGTTCTATATAATTACTTTCAAACTCATGTCTAACTAAATTTTTAGATACTTCAATAAAACCAATCTTTCTGTGTACTAACACATAAAAGCAAACGTAATGCAAATGTTGTTTTAAAAAACAATTTTTTTTTTTCAAAATAATAGAACTAAATGTTGGAACACAAATAACTTGATTTTCATAGGAAGTTGCTATTTGATATTCTACTTGTGCGCAATACATTTATACATTTATACATTTTCAAAGTACCGGAATATCATGAGCGTCCTAATGCATGCGGCGACGAACAATACGCGCAAGAGAGCTCGAAACCGGAAGACGTCGCACGATGCCGAGACTTCGGGGGCTTCAAAGCTGTGCAAACGCACGTGGATCACTCTGACGCGTTCGCCATTGTGACGGCTGCGGGATGCCCGCTTGGACAAATCTGGCGCATTGTCGGTCTCGGCTGGCGTTCTTTGTACAATCGCCGGTGACGTGTAAGGCGACCACGGTAAAGGACAACGACAACGGCAATGCGGCGTTACAAACGATCGAGTAGGCGGTAGCCGTGTTTTTCGGCGTGTCGTTTAGCGGCCGTCCTTTTGTCGCCCCAAGGGCGCGCCGGGTGCCCTCTCGATCCCTTCGCGACACCGAAACTTTGCGTCCCGCTGGGGACGACACGCGCCATTCAATCCGCCGTTCAATCTCGTCCTTCTGTCAGAAATATTTGGACAGCTCCGAACAAGGTTTCGACGATTTCGCAAGGACATCGCGGTGGTCAATGCACAAAAGAGTTTAAAGACGGAAGTTATACGTATCCTTGTACGTAATTATTGTTGTCCTTTTTATTCATTCTGAGACTAAATTTTTGATTCTTCGACGCAATGACTTTTACGTAAAAAAAAATCACATTATTTAGCGGTAATAACATGAAAAGCAATGTTGCAAAATTTATACAAAAAGCATAAGATTTATATTAGATGAAGACGAGAAAAACCGTTAACAAGCATTTTGATATTATTTTCCAAAATGTAAAATTTCTAAAGATATGTACAAGATTCTACTAAAACACTTTTTATTTACTAATTCTCTTCTATTAAAAGTTGCAAAAAATGGCTTTTCTCGACATATTTTTAATAAGAAAAAATTGATTTCTAGTTTGATCAGATAATCTTGGGAACATTTAGTATATATATATCTTTATTAAATGGCTGTTGGACACACAATTGAATTTCTGGATTGTGCCAAAACAGCAATATACAATTTCCCTTGTGTTTTCGGTCTGGAATCAATTTTTCATCTCGGTCCGCCTCTTGGCCGCCGCGGCCGAATCTGGTATCAAGTGCGAGAGATCGTTGTTTTTTTCCCCGGCGGCAGCAAAACGTAGGACATAAACCCGCTTTCCATCGAAATGGAACATAGGTATCAGCGATGATCCGCGTGCGAGGCGCCAGCTGGCTCATATTGAAACCAACCCCCTCATCGAACACCACCATCGTGTCCCTGCCCGCTCTCCCCGGCTCTCCCACGACATCCGAGAAACCTAAATCATTTTCAGCCCCTCTACCATGTTTCCTACATGTGCTAACTACCCTCGGGGGTACTTTAAGGGCCACACCCTGGCCAGTTAAGCTCCACCTCCTCTCGAAATCGTTTTCTTGCTCGCTAAGATCTTCCACGATTACATTCTCTAATCGATAACTATTTGTTCTAATAGCATATCTACGATTCATCGCCGCACCTCCATGATTTTTCAAATAAGCCATTATTACTAATTTCTCTATTGTAAATGGGCTACGTTTAAACGAAAAATCTCAAGCAGAAACATTATTTTGATTGCTTTGTTACATCTTAATTCTTCGAGGAATTTTTTCATGAAAACAATTTCACAACAACATTTTTTGAAAGTTATAATTATAATCACAATTATGTATAAATTAGTAATAAATTATATGTAATATATGTAAAAAAATCTGCAATAATATAACTGTTATTGAGATAAATTTATTTTTCTTGGGTGTTATTTGGACATGTGATTGAGCAATAGAAATCTTATTTATCGCGTATGTATTATAAGAATTTTTGAACAAATTTTATAGCAAACAGCAAGCCATATGATCGACACAGTGATCGATCATATTTTCATAATTGACGTAAAAGAAAAACACGATTGTGACAAGAAGTGTAGATTCAAGTGGTGCACGATCGAGAAACTCTTTGCTAGATGACGTCTGAGAAGATTAATAGCGCGATCAGTTTCTTTTTCGGGCAATTAGCACCGCGCATTCGAAATTTTATTTTGTGTCATAACTCCTTGTTAATTGGCAAAGATAATAATAATTGGCACATGTCAAGAGAATAAAAAATTGAAAGAAATTGGGCGTAATATACAAGTGTATCGCATGTGCGTTTCGACATCTCGAATAGATAAGTAATTGACACTAGACTGTGCTTAGCCTCTAGCATATGTCTCTTAATGGATTTTGAAACATGATTAATGGATGATTCCCAAAACAGAATAAATATTAATAACTCTTGCTTTAAATCACAATTATAATCTTTCTTGTTATTAATATGTTAAACATTAACATTTTGTCATTAAGAACAAAGTAACTTTAACGTGAATTTTTAATTTTCTGATTATAATTGCTAATATAATCTGGTTATTCTGACCAGGCTGGACGAAAAGACGGATGACGCGAGTCCCGCAAAGGAAAGTAAAGATTCAAAAAGATCCAGTCATTTAACCGTAGAAAATGACGTGATAGAATCGTTGGACACGTCGGAGCCGAAGTCGAGGTCAAGGGGAAGCCGAGGAGGCAATTACGTAGGATCGAATTGCCTGAAGGTCCTGAGACCACAACAAGTTAGGCGAGGTCTCTCGAGTTTCGACGAAGAAGAAGCCGCGCGTCTCACCTACGAATTGTGCCGTCGAGGAGGCATAATTCAACGTGTGAATGTATCTTGAAAATACAATATGTCAAACGCCGACGATTTAATGCCGTTAATTTTCCAATCGAATGGTTTCTCGAATTAAGTCAGCGATATACAATCGCTGGCAATAAGATTGATGACGTTGAGATTTCAAGCGAATCATTGCGCTGTGATGCGTGAATGCATTAAACGAGATGTCTACAATATCAATCTATCGAGGTATAATTTTATACAAAAGATATATTTTATCTTATGCGTTCTCGTGTTACAAAAAAATTAATCTGTATGAAAAATAATAACAATAATGCTTGCGTTTCATTATTTGTTTCCATTTGATAAATTATTTTGCAGATATTATTTACTAATTATGATTAATTATAACTCTATAATCGAATTGAATGGCATGTCCCGTTGGCAATGACCGGCAAAAAAACGTAAGCAGAACATCGAATTTCAGCGTGCTTCCTGATCGATTGCCACGAGCGCTAATCGATAATATCCTGCGTGGTAGCGCAAGCGGCATCGAAATGGCTGCTGGCCTCTCGTTATTCATTCTTCCCTTATGACCAACAGCTCGCGCGCATCGTCATCGCATCGTCATTTGCGCGTTCTCACTATTCTCTCATTCTTTTTCCTCTTCTTCTATCCTCCATTGGACCGGCGCCGCTCGCGTTCTTGCTCATTCTCCCGCAACCGCCGCTCCACGATCCGTCAATTTCTCATTTTCCTGAGAAAATGAATGGCGCGGACTTCCGGTTATAAGAGCGCAGGCCGTCTGGTTGTTTTTCATTTGTTGCGTATTCAGTGGTCGGAGTTTCTGGCCGTTTTCCCACATGGCGAATCCAATATGGGAGGAAATTATGGGATTTTCTTCTTCTCTGAGAACTCACGCGAGATAATGAAGGCTGTTTCGTGTATTTCGAATTACACTACAAGACATCTTTTATTTCATAGATACAAAGTGTTTCAAAGAGTAATACTAATTGTTTTTAATTGTTTTGTGTTCGCATGGAATCTGCAATCATTCAGAAATTATCTAACATATCGCTATTATCGAGTGCTTTGCAGGATAATGAGTGGGTTAATCTATATCATTACCGCAAGGTCCAGACATCGTTGCATTACGGAGAGGGGAAGGGAGCAGAGAAGGAGCAGAGAGACGGCAGAGAATCTGCGGTACGATTAATTCATGTCGGTCGATTGGATCGAGATCGCTTGTACGTAGCAACATCGAGTAATGCAAGCACTCGAGTATCCAAGAACCGACGATCGCGATGAAGAAGCAGGGTGACGATGGTGGAGGCGGGGGAGGTGGTTGAGAAGGGATGGCCGAACCGGGCGCGAGCGGGCGAAAAATAGAAATTAAGGGCCGGTGAGTTATCGCGGTTGCGTGAGAAGCGGTTGGAGATAAATCAAACCACAGCTCCAACCGCAACGCCACCCCGAGTTCAGATCACGAACGCAAAAACTCCATGGCAAATCCTCTGGGATTAATAGTGCTTCGCGTTCTGAAACGCACGACCCTGATTGGTCCAATTCTCTCGTACGGCGCAAGCAGACCGAGCAGCTTTTTCACTCCCACCATTTTACCATTTTACCATTTTCGTTGTTACCACTTCTTGTTGTATCTTTTTTTCGCGCGTGTGTGGAGGCAGGGGGAAAGAGACAATCCATTTTGTCTCGTGCGCTCTTCCTGTCCAATTTTAAATTGACAGATACTCAAACATCGTACAGCTGATATTTCTATTGTATCTTCATTGAGAGAGTAAAAGGCAAGTTTATTATACTAAAGGGGTGATTTTTAAAGCAGGGTGTATTCATCATTAGCAAGAAACGAAATGGTAACATAACTCAATGTACTATAAATATATCTCTAAATAAGCTGAATTGAATTTTCTTTACAAGCCAACATTTTTTTCCTATGTATTTTTTTCCAAATTTTTATTATATTAAAAAAAAGTCTGATTCTTTGTATATGTAATATTTATCTTTGATTTCGAGTATTTTAAATTACTGAGAATGTTTTAGTCAATTTTAATTCTTTTGTATTGCTGTGATTTTTCTTAGAAACATTCTTACGAAAAGATCCGCCTGGTTTCCGGATAAAAATCCAACGATCCGTCCATTTCCTATCGGCCGATTTACAAATTATTTTCAATGATTTGCTTTGGAGAAATAGTTAATAGAAATAACATAGTCTCGAAGAATTATGATCTTCGCAGGTTATTAACGATTCGGTTACATTCCACCGGTTTAAATTTCTTTCGAACCGCAGGCCATAGAGAATACAGATAAGATGGTTAACGATTTGGTCGCGTTTACATATATAACCTGAGTTAAGTAGGAACTAAACCCTGATGAGGGCTCTCACGAGGGGGCCATACGAGGCCATCCGGCTCTGCGGTGGATAAAAATTCACGTTCTCTTTCTTGATGCCACCTATAAAATGGACACGCAATCATGGAATATATTAATACCGCGGGCGTCAAGATTTATATTGGATATTGAAATAAGTATCATCTTCGGATATGCCATCATGAATATCACACGACAATCTTTATTTTTCGTTTAATCGCGTATACAAGCTATATTCTAAATAAATCATGCTCTATAATTTCTATCTGTTGCCATTGTAAAACATAAAAAAACGTGTGCATATTGAAATTTAATTTAATTGATAAGAATAATCTCTCTGATATATATACGTGTATAAAGACAAAGTTTTCGATGTTTTTGACTTTGCTTTTAGTATCCTTGTAATATCCTCTATTTTTCATTATGTAACAAAAAACTATCACTTATACTATTCATTAGAAAAGGTTAAGAGAATGTTTTACGCAATTCTTATGTTTCGTAATATACATCACCTATTTTAATTACCGCTTTTCCACATTTTATTACTCTTTACCAGATTAAAAGATTATTACACAATAATTGAAGGCTCGAGAAGTAGGTTCTTCTAATAGAAGCGATAATATATAGTCCAACTCATTAGATACGCTATACATATTAAGTATCCTAATACTAGAGGTTCGTGTACAGGTGATATATATTTACGATATATATTTATAATTAAAAGTATGAAAGCGTGATCGCGCGCAAAGCAAACGGTCCTTATTTCGCCGTGGGCTGCGAGATCATCATCTAAATTGTAACGACTTATTGCTCGTAAGTTATGCGGCAAGTGTCAGGCACCGATATTATCCGATTGCAATAAAACACGCGTGATGCACCTGTCATCGTGTCATTACGTAACGATCACGCGCGACACATTTTACTCTGTCATTTTCATGAATTCGGCAAAGCCAGCGATAATTGATTAAATTAAATGAACTGATGGAAGTAATTTAAAGCGATCATCATAATTAGCGTCATGCCAGTTATGTGAACAAATAAATAGTGAATTAAGTTCGTTTCAACAAACTTCATTAGTTATTTATTTATCCATAAACAGCTTTTTATTGCGTTTTTACAACGACAAAAAAGTTAACAAAATATGCAAATATTTTAATAATGGCGAAAAATTTTCTAGAGCTTATCGATATAAAACTATCAGAACTGTGTATTTTACACGTAATGTGTAACATATCTGAATATATTACGTAAGTGCTTTAACTGATGTAAAGTCAAGTTATCAATTAACATAAATGGATCAGAAGAAATTAGAATAAGATTTGCGTGTTGTAAGAATGAGTATAGTTAATAATTATTAGAACATTTTTATCAAATAAATTAGATATGAGATGCCATTATGTCTGAAATGTTTTCTGTTCTTCTTTTATTTATACACGCGCATGCAAACAATTTCTAATTTTCTTTTCTAGCGCCAAATTATATTATATTTAATCCAGATAAGATAACATAAAAAGAACGTGCATGTATAAATGTGTATAAAATTGCCGTGCGTGTTTGCGCGCGCGATAAATCCAAGCTTCTCTCAACGATAGAGCGCACGGCATAATTTTCGGGACTTCGACGGACTTTGCTATGACTTCTTATAAGTTATCCACGTCTCACTTAACTCGCGTCTGCGTTTGGGCTCTGGGGGATGGTCAGCACCCCGTGAATCCAGAAGAGCGCGGCGGACTAAGAGTAAAAAGAAGCAGACGAGAGGAGAGGAACGACTCGCCGCATTATGCGACTCGAGTCCTACTTCATCGGAACGTGAGCTGGTAGACAGAGGCTGGTCCTTGTGCCCGCCATTATCTGATCCGAACCGGATAAGTTACTGACCACGTTCAAAGTTTGCGTAGCAGTTCGCTCCTTTCTCCCAACAAAGAGGGCTACAATTTGTGTGAGAACTTGTCTGTCTACCGCGCGTTTTGACGCAATTCACATAAAGTTAAAATTAAGTGCGACATTAAACATTAAAGTAAAAAAGTTTGCGTTACGCAACTTCATAAATTAAACGTAGAATAAATGAAAGAAAGATAGTAAAATATTCATTGTAGTCGAAGATAGTAAAATTCATATTAGTCGAAAATACATTTATGGCTAATAAATATGTTTGCAAACTTTATTGATGTGCGATGCGGGTGCCACTTAATCTAATGAGAAAGAAAATGTTTATTAAATGTCTCCATTATCTTAATTTATGTCAAAAATATATTTTATGTACGCTGATGTTTTCTATTGAATAATAGTATAATATAAGAATAAAAAAAAATTGCTGTGTACTACAATTGTGTTATCTTCATTTCAGAATCAATAATAGACAATCGGGTATAAGGCGACTTCGATTAACTTAATCGGCTATTAATTCAATCAATAGAACTTTTAAAAAAATGTTTAAATATATATAATTTATATTAATATAATATTAATACATTACATATAATTTAAATTTTCAAATATATATGATGTAAAGATATATAATTTATTTTTAATCTAATTTATTTCCGTATGTTAAACAATAAAAAATTAGTAATTCTATTCACGTTAATAAAAGAATATAAGTATTGCTTGATAAATTAATTATTGATAAAATTAATCGGAGTTTGATCGACGTCACTCATAATCGATTTAGTTAGATTCCTCAAAGATAATGGGACATTTAAGAAGTGTGACGACGCATTGAAATTCAGAAGTCGAAACAGATGGTAAGAGGTAACGAGACAACGAAAAGGAGGCCAACAGAGAGATAACGCGAAAAAGAGAAAAAATAAAGAGAAGAAGGGGCACCGAAAAAAAGTTACAGCATTGTGTGGTCGGAACCCTACTTCATCGAAGCACGAGCGGGCAAACAACGAGCAAGGGCCCCGCGTATCCGCCATTGTTTGGCCCATGTGAGGAGGCATGCGGCCATGTTTCCTCCCGTGTACCGCACGACCGGATAAAAAGAGGATGGCAGAAGGGGAGCAGGAGGTGTAAGTAAGGTCGGCTAGGCCGAAGGTGGGGATTTCTGGAAGGGCGAAGGAGAGGAAGGCCGGTGGGCTCGAGAAAACGTCGAGCCTACTCGGCACGCATGTCCGCGTTCATACGTGTGCGTGAGTATGCGTGAGTACGTTTCTTTAAATACATCTGTGATGATATTTCTATATTGATAATTATTATAAGTATTATATAGCATTTCTATATTGATTTAAAATAATTAAAATTATGTAAATTTATAAATATTGTCTTTTAAAATCTTGCCTTGTTTTCACTTGTTTTTATTCCTTTGTTTTTGATCAAAACAAAGAAGCTCCAAATGCAAATCACATGTATGTCAAATGCATTTACGTTATCACAAGAATACATCTGCGTTCCTGCGCGAAAAGATTATCGTTCAAACATACATGCGTAAGGCGCACGTGCGTATGTGTGTACGCTAGAGTACGCGTGTGCGCGAGGAAGCCTTCGGCTCGCTAAGTAATTATATCCCATAACGATCGGTCCATCAAATCTGATCGCCCGGACGAAGAAGATCTACCAGCACCACCTTGACGAACCGACACTGACGCGACCGTGTCGGTGCAACAACGTGGCTAGCCGCCGACGCGCTGCGCCGACTAAATGAAGCTTTTACGCACGCGACTGGATTGAGTTTGTTATAGGATCAACACTTCCATGGCGCCGTACCGCGTTAGGCATACGCTTTCTCGGCCTTAGCAGCCTCTTTTCTTTCTCTTTCTCTCTCCTTCTCTTTCTCTTGCCCTCACGCATAATCGTTTCTTAAACGTAGACGTATCACTTCGACGGCTAAATCGCCGAGATGCTTCCTACGTGCCGTCTTCTCGTCCGCTTCTTTTTTGTTCCCACTGTACGATATATTATCCCCATCGGGTATACAATTGTTGACTAAGGAGTTATAGACCGCTATTCACTTTCTATTCGTCTAAAAGTAACTTATCTCGGATGAAATTAATGAAACAAGTAAATCATAGAAAATTGACGTTGCGAAGCAAATAGAGAATTGTTAGAATTTATAATTCTTTTAACATTCTTTACGTATTATAATATTTTATATCGTTTGACGTAATTTAATGTAATGTGAAATAATGAGGTTTCACTTGCGCTACTTGCGCACCTTCCCCCTGATTTTTATATAAGGTTTATAAATAACAAGTGCTCGAGTCATTAAACGAGCGATTCTAACAAGAAAATCACGCTGAAAGTATTTAAAGCCGACATTTAATAGTGTATATCCGCTATCATAAAACCGGCATCTTAACTGTAAATCGAACTTCGTCAAACAGAATCACTTAATTCGAATTCCAAACGGAGAGTCTCAATAAAAATGGCGTTCGATTGCGCGCACGGCTAAGTTCTAATAAGCCCGAAATCTCACCGCGAGTACATAAAACGGCGGTGGACTCGTTCTCGATAATGAATCATTTCCACCCTAAGCCTAATGCGTCTATGAATCCGCCTCGCCTCCATCCCCTAACGACGTAACAAGCCGACGGCGATGGAAGACGAGCATCGGAATAGAGCAGATTCTCCACGGCAGATGTTGCGTCTCGGTCCACCCAGGAGATAATTGAGTATTGTAAGCCGACAACAAAATCAAATTTCCCCCGTGTGTATACACTCCGTCCCTCTTCTCGCATGGCGACAACGACGCGTGGATTTTCGTCGCCAATCTCGTCAGTCGATCCGCGCGTAATTTTCTCGTAATTCGCGCGGTTCGTGTAATGAAAAATTTGCATGCGACAATTTCCGACACGCGGCGGCAGTTCGGAATTTCAGACATCTAGAAACTTGTGAGAACAGATACACGTAATATTTAACACCTACATGATTTTCTCATTTTATTTATTTTATGTGATAATTAATAAATAACGCTGGATGTCGCTATGATTCAAAATCTTGCTTAGTTAAAATATTTTACATTGTTGTAAAATTTATATTTATATTTATATTGCCAAGAGAACATAAAAACTTATATTGGATATTAAATTCAAGCGTATCAAACAAAAACTATATATATATATATATATTTATTTATCTATTCAAGTAAATTCAGTTAGTTTCAACAAACTTGATTAAGCGAAGCAACATTTAGGATTGCTGACATCGATGTGTCTATATTGTATTTTTATGCGTTTAAAGCGATATTTTATCGAGAAACATTCATCATCTCATTGTTGGCAGATGGAACGCGTGCCATTTGCGGCGTTTAGCGCGACGAATGGACCTCCGTATGGGACAGATGTTCTCTTATTGGTAGATCGCGAAGAATCCAGGAGTGTGCAGATTGCGATCGTCGGTTCGCATAGTAGGAAAGTACGTTGTACACCATAAGATATCGCGGCTATGGTGTTTAAGGCTTGTGAGAAATTGGAGGAATTGCTGCGGTGAGAATTACAAAGCGACGAATCGTGTACTCGCGGACATATGAATTACATTGTTTAATTAACGAACATGATGATCGCATCTGATGTAATTATCTTCTGAGAAATACTTTTATCCGTATTTTCTCTATCGTTTCGATCATTAATAACAAAAAAATTCAATAAGCTTAATCTTAATTGGCGATAAAATGCCAATATTTTTATCTATTACTTGTACACGGAAAAAACCATTTTGCTGAAGTATCTAAATATTTAGATAACTAGATCTGAAAATAATTTTGTGTTGGACTATCAAAATAATTATGCAAGAAACTCAAGAATGATGAGCAAAAAATTTAAATATTCTAGCAAACACTTTGAACGTCTTACACAATTATTTTGATAGTTTAATAAAATTATTTTCAAATCTGTATCCATAGCTAAATTTTTTAATTTTCGTTTTTTTCCTTGTAATTTTTGAATTTTTTGTTAAACGATTGATAAAAATTTGTGCGATTGAATGGAAACATAATTTACAATATTTGATATAACAATGATATAACTTGAATATGTACATAAATGTCATGGCAATGACTTTCGTAGAAAGATTATTTAGAGCTATGCGGAATGAACGACGATAAAAATGTCAGGACGACCCGTCGATGTTTCACGCGCGATCGCGAGAAAACGCATTCAGTCGCGCGTCGGGAGAGGCGCAGAAGGTATAAAAGCCTTATGGCTTCCGCGAAGCCCTGCATCCCGTGGCTTGCGGCTTTTATACAAATCCCCTAACGAGTGTCGAATTAAAAGCGATTAGCCGTAACGATTCCGCGAACGTAACCGCAGTCGAGAGTCGCTGAAACCATCAAGACTTTAACGGGGCCATTCCACGGACTTCCGCCTCCTCTCATCAAGGCGTTTCTGATTGTGAGCCAGGAGAGGCGATGCCGCTGATAAAAACGCGGTCACCGTTCTCCTCGTTCGAATAAACAATCAGCCGGGATTGCTCGCGAGGAACGTTATCGCATAACAGAGGTGTGTGAATGTGCGCTAAGCGCGACGATGTCAATAGTGCACCGGCTCGGCTCGGCTCGGCTCGTTAGCGTATTGATCATGCCGCCCTTTTGCTCTCTCTCTCTCTCTCTCTCTCTCTCTC